>LPNX010496458.1:162733-216342 GCA_001517045.1 Pseudotsuga menziesii | reverse complement strand
GTTCTCTTTGTGCAAAGACAATAGACTTCTATGTGTAATCAACAGTAATATCAACTTTTCTTGTTTTGTGGTTTTTGCCTATAATGAACAATCACTAAACTTTGTGGAAACTTTCTCAGTAATTATACCATTGTTTTATTAATAAAAAGCATAACCATTCTTGTCAAAAGAAATAAAAAATAACAAAAAAAAAATATTATTCTAAAAATAACATATAAAATAACCATGTTAAAAAAAAACAAATAAGAAAAGTATGTAAAAAAAAACATTAAAAAACGATGTCAAAAAAAACATAATAAAAATCATATGACACGATAAAAAAAAAAACATGTATAAAAACATTTCCCTTGGTGGGCTCCATGCTGAACATCGAGCGGCCACCAAGGCGCCACCAGTTTGGAGCAAAGGCTGGTGGTTACTTTTTCTACAATGAATTCAGTCTCTACAATGAATTGCTTTTTCTTATTTCTTCTCAAACAATTTGTAAAGAGGTATAGTCTCTATATACTAGGAAACTTTTGCGATAGCTACAACTATGTTAATGATGAACAAAGAGTTATAGATGCTATCCCCCTATGAAACAGTCCTTCCTCATGATGTAATATTTTATTTTTAATTGATCTTTCTTAATACAAAATGCTGCTCAACCGTTTATGCAAATAAACAAGCTTTTTATGCATTCATATGATTTAGGTTTACACTCTTTATCATTATCATAAGCTTCGAGCTACATGGTGTCAAGATTTTACACGTAAACGAGGTCCAACTCCCAAGGTCTTGGCATCTTAATGATGAAGTCAACTTTAGTAGGAGAATGTCACGATTATTAGCTACGTGGCGTCCACCCATATAAATATGAAAGAGAATAATTGAAAAATACATTATTCTAAACAAACAAATATTTATGACTTGTTTGGCACCGATAAGTGAATAAAACAATACGATTATAAGCTACGTGGCACCCACCCATATAAATATGAAAGAGAATAATTGAAAATACATTATTCTAAACAAATATTTATGACTTGTTTGGCACCGATAAGTGAATAAAACAATACAAAATTTGATCATGGACGAAAAATCGAACCCAATTTCTGCGCAGCCATGTGCATAAAAATATAATATAAGAATACCTTGTAAGCCGCAAAGGCTGGTGGTTGCTCGATGCTCAGCATTGACCACACCAAGGGAGTGATGTTTTTATTCATGCTTTTTTAATATATCTTGTAATAGGTTTCTTTTTATACATTGTTTCGTAACAATTTTTTATATTTTTTGTTTTTAAATGATTTTAAAATGTGTTTTGGTTTTTAATGTTGTTTTTTTAACGTTTTTTAAATTTTTTTTTTTATTCTTTATAATTTATAGTTTTTATTTTTGTGTTTTTTTAATATTTTGTTTTTGTTTTTGTTTATTCTTATTTTTTGTTTTTTAATTTCTTTTAATATTTTTAAAATTCTTTGTAATGTGTTTTTTTAATTCATTTTTAATGTTTTTATTATAAGTTTTTTCTATTTTATTTTTTCTAAAATTATTTGTTTCTAATTGAAATTGAGTTTTTTAATTTGATTTTGAAGTTATACTAAAATTAAAAAAATTAAAAAGTAATAATTTTTTTCGGCCATGCATGTTTTCGAAATGCTTGCCATTGTAACCATATCAAAGAAAGAAGTGTCTTCTCTAGAAATATTTTTGGTTTAAGAGTTAATTTTGACATTTTTGTTGTAATTATTTTGGATGTAAAGGTTAATGTTTTAAACATTATGAAATTTTAACTTCGAAAAAAAATGAAGGTGATCCTCAAGGAGCACTATTTCAATCCATGGCTTTATTTAGGGTTTTGTTTGCACCAACATCTGTTGGGTCTTCTATGTCTTCTAGTATGATTTTTGTAATTGAAACTCTAGAGGAGTTTTTGAATATTTATATGAACCATTTGTTCTTGTATGGTCTAATATATTATCTCATTATGAATCACATCATAATTTCTTTGTTTCTATATGGTTATAATGGTGAAATTATTAGAGAAATTTGTTTTTTCTTTAATATGCAATTTTCCAGAAAGTTGTAATTTATCTCTTCAAGAATTTTTCTTTTTTTCCAATTTAAGGTTGATTTTAAAGTTTTGTTAAACAACAATATGGGATGTTTAGTCCATGGCTCTATTTTTTACCCTAAAAAAAAACGTGTATACTGGTATCAACACTTTTCTATTTGGGGGGTGTTTTTGGTGTTTTTTTTGCAAAAATCATCATTTTTATGGGTAGAGTTCTCGTTCATAGTATATAGTTCTCGTTTCATAGTATAAGTGGTTGGTGGCTCAGCCAGGAATTAGGTGCAGAAGTTGGATACATACTTCCATCTCAACCCCATGATTGAGATAGATGCCATTAAATTGGCTACTTTGCATTTGGATGAGGATCTCCTTAAAGGCATAGTTGGGGGAGTGAAGAAAGATGAGCATGAAGTACAAGTAGTTGGTGAGCTTCATTTGGAGTTAATAGTACATGATGAGCCATGTGATGAGTCATATTGTGGACAAACCGTGTGATGATTTGGAGTTGGTACACTCTTCATCATCTACAGTAGGAATCCAGACAGTTATGATAGTTGAAATACATGAGGTACAAGGGAATGAGCACAACAATAGAGATAGTGAGCAGTCACACATGGAGGTTAGGGAGAGTTTATACATACATGATTTAGAGCTTCCAGATGATAGTCACCGAAAGAAGATTGAACTTGTTAAAGAAAGAATTCTAGTGATGAAAGAGAGGACCAAGATACTTAGAGACACCATAGTATAACGAGATGTTGAGCTTACAGTTCTTCGAGTTGTATGTATCGAGTCAGCATTCAGGATTTCTAGTATTGAACAATAGTTAGATTCCTTGATGGGGCAGTTGGGGAAACATACTATTGCATTTCAAAGCAGTCCTCTTAAGGAGTACACAGACAGGGATTGCAGTAGCTTGAGTCCACATTTGCATAATGGTGGATGGTTTTTATAGGTTGGCTAGGATCAAGAAATTAACCAGTAGTATATGAGCATTCCAGTTGAAATCAGAAGGGTAGAATGTTAGATTGGTAGGATTATTCCTTCTGATGGTGCTTATGGACAAGCTACTTTTTGGGGGTTGGATTGGAGAGAGATTAAGAGTTGGTGTACTATTGAGTGGGTGATTCTTGGGAAGAAATTCCTAGCCAAGGGTATAGTCCCACAAGAGCCTTCAGATATTTGGGCTGAAATATGCACAAGTTTTCTTTGGGATCTAGGTGGAAGACCTTATGAGGGATGGATAGAGTGTTTACTGATGGTGTTACTTGGGAGTCTACATGATGCTCCTTGTGTCGATACTACACAGGGTAGTGGTGGATGCATTTTGACCTCTGCAATTATAAGATTGATTTGGGACCTTGGGATTACAGTGACTGACAGTTTAGTGATTGATAGAGGGAGCTTTCAGGAGGTCTCTGGTGATGGTATCGTACAGTGTAGTGTTTTGAGCAGAGGGTGCTACAGATCTCCTAGGATAATTTGGGACCCTGGGATCATCCTCGGATTCAGTTGGTTTAGTTGATTGATTGTGGATTTGCATTGGCATTGCTTGAGGAGAATCAATCTTTGGCGAGGGAGGACTATAATGTTCCCAAAAGTGACATGCATGCAAACACTAAAAATGACATGCATGCAAACCCTAAAAGTGAGATATATGCAAACCGTAAAAATGACATGCATGACATCTAAGCATTATTTAATGATGCATGCACCCAATTAAGTCTCCATGCGCATGCATGCAAGTCAACTGCAAATTAGAAGTTAAAGTGACCTAATTAGGTCAAAAGTTAGGGTTTTTTCAGTTGAAAGTTATAAAAGAAAGATAAAGTTAATGGAGACTTTACTTTTGATGATTATTGATTTTGGAGCTCTTAAGTAGTATCACAGCGTGCGACACAACAGTTGGGGTTGGAAATGGTGTTATAGCTGATTTCACCACTCTAAGTGAATCACACTTTGTATGGCCTTCCCCTGTCCCGCTGCAGACTCCTAAGACCCCATGGACCATTTTTTGTCCTTTGATGTTTCCTTGATCATCCCTAAAAACATATGAAAAATGATACACATGAATTTTAAACCTATAAGCGCGTATATACGTGGGTCTGACCTCTAGAACCGCGTACATCAGGATGTCCGCATAATCCAAATCCTTTTGAAGTTTTCCTTGACATGGATCTGACTCATTTGACTCCTGGCCTTCCCTATGCCTTGAGATCACTCAGATTTGACCTTTCATTACCCCTTTGAAAAGCTATATAAGGAACCCCTTGGTACATTGAAGGCAAGAAGAGAGAATTGAGAGCAAAGAAACTATAGTCCATTGTTGCCAGAACTTATGCTTGAGTCTGCATCCCTTTGTCCCTTGGAGCACTTTTGTGTTCTTCCCAAGCTTGCCTTTTTCTTGTGAGCTTGCTATCGAGAGATGGAGGATTGAAGTGGTGGAGGCCCAAGTGGGGGATTCAGTTTATCCGGTTTGCAGACGTGCAGTCAGAGGTTGTATCTTGTAATCTCTGATTTATATTAATAGAAATATCTTTTCCTATCCAATAATGTGTATTTGAATGAATATTTTATCCATGGGATTATGTCAAATGCTTATACATTATTGATTATATATGCTAGAATATATCTAACACCATGATATATAGAATGCTTGTATTGTTTACTTGTTGTTGAGGAAGTAATCTATCAATTCAAGATGAAGATTGGAAAGCTTAATGGGGATCTACTTCAAACATCTGGAATAAGGTACGAGGTCTGATCCTTTAGTGTTAGACATTTAATTTCTATTGCATATTGGAAAGGATTGATTTCTAGAGTCAAGTTGTCTATTGTGGTACCCCAAGCCAGAGGAATTTCTCTCCATAACAGAATTGGCGACTCCGCTGGGGATGTTCCTTGTTTTTATTTGGGGTTGGGGGCACAATGGGCTTGATATTATTGACTATCTCTTGGTTTCTCCTTGTTTCTGTGTCGCATTCTATAGTATGTTTGTCCATTGACACTCCCCTTTATTGGTTTGACCCTTGGCTTGCTTTTAACCACTGCCTTCTCTATATACGCAGGTTTTTAGCCAAAAGTTGCATACATAAGCGGTCTTTGGCCAAAAGTCATGTATACACGTAGGTTTTTTGCCAAAATCCACGTATACACACAGGTTTTTGGCCAAAAGTCGCGTATATATGCAACTGTTCTTTAAATAGTCGCATACATCCTCCCTTTTGGTGAGTTTGATGTTGTGGGAAGTTGCTGGGTGGGTTGTGAGTGTGGTTGGGTCTTCCTTGGGTCTGATGTTGTCTGTTGGATGCTTCTTTTGTGACCAGAGACCGATTTTTCATTGATTTTTCTTTGAAAGTAGTTTTAGTCATTTATCCTTTTTTGTTTTTCCATTAGTGCATTACTCTTTTTTGTCTCGGTGTCTTTCTAGGCTTGTCTTTTATACTTGCTACAGAGACTGAGAGTTTTAGATGATTTTTATTGCATTTTTCATTTTTTATATTAAAAAATACAATGTAGTTTCCCTCTTAGTTGCATCTTAGATATGGATTTGAGGAGGTACTTGCATGGATTGCTTGGATGAGAGTTGTTTTTAGGCTCCCATATAGGAAGGATTGCACTGGCATTCGGAAAGAAATATATATTTATGCATCTCATGTAGTGGCATACCTTATTTTTCATTTGACAAAGATTTCACTTAGCATTGTTTGTTATGGTGTGCATATTTATTTCACTGCTGAGTCATAATGTCATTAGTTGCATGGCCATTTCCCTTTGAGTAATTACAGCCAATTAAAATCAACGCATAGTAAAATGAATTACACTCTTTTCTTTTATAGGGTGCACCAACAAGATTAGGTTTTAGGGTCTTGAAATAGTTCATTGTGAGTAAATTCTCCAAGACCACTAAACAACAACATGTATGTGTCTGTCCAGGTGAGTGTGTGAAATTCCTTGGTATAACCAGTGTTTCTTAGGATCCTCCTCTCAAAAGGGAGTTAAGAACGAGGCAGTGTGAGCGGTTATTGATTGGGATGACCCCTAGTCATAACTGAGTAGCACCGGAGATATTTCCAGGATTGTATTCGTATCTAGGGGCTCTTTAAAAAGTTTCAGGCTTTGCTACCCTGCCCATACGGTCAATCCCACCTGCGACTGTCCGCCTGAGCATTGATTATATTGAGGTGACCTTAGTGGCCTTACCTAGGTTATCAAGGGGGTACTTGCAGAGGTTATTCTGTGAGTGTCTTGGCCAGGTAGAGGTCGGACAGCACAGTCGCTTTATGCGTTGAAGCTGAGGGCCACTATAATTGGTTATGTACCTCCGCTTGTAGTGTATGGGAGTTTCGAGCCTCTCCCAGGCGAGACATACCTACTGCATTCGATAGCTCACATATCCTCCCCTTGGTTTGCTTGTATTAAGGTTGTATATTTTCCTAGGAGTGTGCTCTTTGTGCGCTAGTTGGCCTTTGGGACTGCGGTTACTTGAGTATATTTATGCTCTCTTGAGTTCAGGTCCTTTTATTTTCGGCATGCCTGGTATCCTATCGCCCGTCTTGGTCCTAGTACGGACCCTATTGTTAGACTTGGGGGCACCACAACCCCTTACCCTGATCATATATTTGAAGTGGTCACATTCTTCCCTCTACTCCATTTGTGGAGGACGTCGACTCCCTTTGCTCGGTCTTTACACTAGTGGTCACCCTCATGGGGGTGGTAGTGGATGCGTGAACGTTGGGTCTACACCTTACTTTCCTTTTTATGTTCCATCATTCACCGCATTGTTTCCTTTGGGTGTAGTGGTCATGATCATTCCTCCCTATATCCTACAGTTTGGATTCTTTTGACTATTTTGGGTTGTTTTGGACTAATATGGTTGTCATGTAGGGTCCAGTTTTTGTACACTCTCTCCGAGGTTTCGACCCGTTTGTGCCTATCATAGGTATTATGTCTGAACTGGAATATAGTTTAGGATTTCACATCCGCTTGCACTTATGCATTACCTTATGACCATTCCATCTTAACCTTAGGTACGAACCCATTCCATGGTATCACGGAACCTTCATGTTGTTCTTAGAAATGGTACTATGTGAATGGTAGAGATTTCCTATACATGGGTGTCCTAGTTATCTCCCTTTTGCATTTGGTACCCATGCTGTGAGTCCTCTCTTAGGTCTGGGAGTCCTTTTTAGTCCCACCATGTCCTTGAGCAAGAGCCTCATACTCCTCTTGATCTTTTTCTGGCCTATTTCCCTCAGGACTCCCTCATGTCAAGTTGTGAATGCATTATCATGAGCTTTGCCTGCCTTATTGAGATTTATGCCGGCTTCCTTGACATTGTGTTTTAGCCATATAGCCCGAGCTTGTCTCATGTCTAGCCAAGCAGAGCCATTTTTTATATCCTTTGCAGCTTGTTTCCCTTTTCACCGGGAGGGGATTTTCCCCCGAGTGTTGATATCCTACACATGTATCCTTGCATTGAGCATAGGTATGTTCCATTGCTTGGAACAAGTTTGTTTTCTCTTATGAAACTCGTCTCCTCCTAGTTTGTAACTATAAAGCTATTTTATTCTTTTTTCAAGCTTTTCGAATAACTGAAAAAAGTCCAAAAAAATTAAAAAACCAAAAAGCCGGACAAGGAAAGATGTTATCTTTGGAAGCTATCGAGTCGTGTCGCCTTTGAACAGAGAAATGTATATCACATCCATTGGTTGGGTTATAGTTTTACTTTAGGATCTATACTCATTTATCTGAGTTTATCTCCACCGACTGGTTAAGCTTCCAGTCCCTATGGAGCCTCTGTTGATGCCTCCTGTGTCACAGAGATGTCCCAGTGTGTATATCAAGTCTATGCTGCCTTCATTCAGTCACCATACGCCGTTATGCTCTTGTTTGAAGGAAGTTGAAGCCTGAGTCGGCCATTCCTCAGTTATCTTGATTATGCATGTCAGCCATTCCCGGTACAGTTACTGTTTCGTGCACCTTATGATCGAGTCCTTCCACATTATACAACTTTGCTGAGTACCTCATGTTGGATGATGGGGGATGCCTTAATGCCCTCCTTCTAGTGGATTTCATCCCATCAAGTTTAGATAATTTATTTTGGGATTGGAATCTAGAGTCATTTTGAGTGCCTTGAGACTTGCAGTCATCAGTGGCAGGTTCTCTCACCATCGATAGTTCTTGGGAATACATCAATGTCCTCTGCTCGATGGATCCTCTCAAGTGTTCGACCTCAACACATTTATTCACGGTTGTTATTTTGCACTCTGGTACCTTGATTCCCATTTTCATTATTGGTGGTTGATCTCACATCTATTAACAGTATACATTAATGACCGGTAATCAGACGATGGACTACTATGTTCGACCTCGACACCTCTATTCGCATAGTAGGACATGTACTCGTAGCGGTTTGTGTAGAAGACTTTCCAGATTGGTGGCATCTCTTATATGCTACCTCCTTGATCGTGCCAATGTTCATGAGATTTCAGCTCTCGTGACTTGATTTCAGTATGTGTCAGATATTTCCAGCCACTATGGAGATCTTGATCTGTTATATCTTCAGCCATTATGGAGATCATGGTCCTATGTATATCTTCATCATGGAGATTCTGATCTATGTATATTGTATGTGGCTATGACCACATATGTGATATCATGTTTCATGCCTATTCATGGCCATTGTACTCTTATGTATCCGGTATTTCTATATGTATTTGCAGTTATATGCAGAGTTGTATTATTGTACTATGCTGATTGGGTGGTTGGTCTTCCATTTGGGATATTTCATCACTCCACTTTTGGGATGGAATTATAATGTATTTTGGCCATCGTATGACCCCTCTGACCTCACACATTAGGGGGCATTTGTTATAGCCGATTTCACCACTCCAAGTGAATCACACTTTGTATGGCCTTCGCCTATCCCGCTGCAGACTCCTTAGACCCCATGGACCATTTTTTGTCCTTTGATGTTTCCTTGATCATCCCTAAAAACATATGAAAAATGATACACGTGACTTTTAAACCTATAAGCGCGTATATACACGGGTTTGACCTCTAAAACCGCATACATCGAGATGTGTGCATAATTCAAATCCTTTTGGAGTTTTCCTTGACATGGATCCGACTGATTTGACTCTTGGCCTTCCCTATGCCTTGAGATCACTCGGATTCGACCTTTCATTACCCCTTTGAAAATATATATAAGGAACCCCTTGGTACATTGAAGGAAAGAAGAGAGATTTGAGAGCAAAGAAACTATAGTCCATTGTTGCCGGAACTTATGCTTGAGTCTGCATCCCTTTGTCCCTTGGAGCACTTTTGTGTTCTTCCCAAGATTTCCTTTTGCTTGTGAGCTTGCTATCGAGAGATGGAGGATTGAAGTGGTGGAGGCCCAAGTGGGGGATTCAGTTTCTCCAGTTCGTAGACGTGCTGTCATAGGTTGTATCTTGTAATCTCTAATTTAAATTAATAGAAATATCTTTTCCTGTCCAATAATGTGTATTTGAATGAATATTTTATCCATGGGATTATGCCAAATGCTTATACATTATTGATTATATATGCTATAATAGATCTAACACCATGATATATAGAATGCTTGTATTGTTTACTTTTTGTTGAGGAAGTAATCTATCAATTCAAGCTGAAGATTGGAAAGCTCAACGGGGATCTACTTCAACCATTCGGAATAAGGTACGAGGTCTGATCCTTTAGTGTTAGACATTTAATTTCTATTGCATATTGGAAAGGATTGATTTCTGGAGTCAAGTTGTCTGTTGTGGTACCCCAAGCCATAGGAATTTTTCTCTGTAACAGATGGCATCTTCAACTAGCAGGGGTTCGGTAGTGAGATATCTACCCTAGTCTCATCTAGAGTAAGCCATACAGGTTCACCATTCTCTCTTCAATTTATTCATAGTTATCTAGTATATAGCAGAGATTGTTGTAGGGGCACGTGTGCAGCCGTAAGGGGTTTCCATCCGAAAATCCCAAATCATTCACTGGGTCTTTAGATCTTAGTTTACCTTCGAAATACAGGAACCATTCTCATCATCGGTATCATACTCCAATACCCAGTGATTATTAGATCCGACTGTGCTAATCCTGAGCAGTTATCATCCATTTTGGGATCAGGGGGGCATGAGCAGCTGCACCTCTAGAAGAACTCGCTAGCCTGCCTAGAGAATTCAGAATTTTTGCATGTGCTAGGCATTCTCTCCAGCACGAGAAGGTTATCAGTCTTGCAAATCATCAGCTACACCTCCTTCACTGAAAATGTCACTCTTAGCTGATTTGGGGTTCGTGTTGTTGGGGTATCACCATAAGTAGAAGATACCAGGTCATCTCAGATTCAGATCTTGATGCATGTATACTCTCTCAGGATCATTCCAGCTAGCTTATTAGTGGTATGTGTTCATTCTATCCTACCAACCCTAACCCTAATTTTTGCTATAAAATAGGGAATTTTGCATGGCAGTTTGCATGCTCAGCTGTTTCAGTATATTTGCATAGAATTAGAAAATATCAGGATTTGGGATATTACATGTGATAGGAAGGAGCCCAGTAGAAGTTGCAAAAGGTATCTTATATTGCGATGAAGAACCAATAACTGTGGTTGATAGTTCCTTAGATATTTTTTCAATGATGTTCTAATAATATATGTGATTATCTGATGCAGCCTTGATACCAAAGTTTACAGTGGTCACTCTCACACAGAAGAGAGATAGAAATATATTTTTTATGCCCCTCGGTGATGGTACTCGCTACACATAGAACTTGACTAACATCTACTGAATATCTTTGATAGAGGCATGATAGTGTCTTTGTATGTCTGAAATTTTTTCATTCTGTACTGCTACTAAGGAGTGTCCCAGGTGGACCAGTAGTAGTGTACATTTGCAGAATCAACGTACGTAATAGACATAATGCATTTAAATGTTTAAGTGTGAGTAATATTATAGCATAGTCATGAATTCATGATGATATACCCCATAAGTATTTTCAAACTAGTTCACGGGATTAATGATCTAAGAGCATACTAGTGCCATGCAAATATATCAAAGTATTTACCAAAGGACTTGATATTCTTTGGGGTGGAGATGGATAACTCGCAAGAGGTTTAGGAAGTGAATTTACTTTGGTTGAAATTATGACTCAGGGTAAGGGAATCAAGGCTTCCTTTGTGGTTTCACCAATGGTACAGATAACCAAAGCATGTGTTGAGAAAAAGGGGCGTGTTATGGGGTGCCTTTCCCTTGATCCCATCATCATCATCATCATCATTTGACATGGAATAGTAGTAGAACAAGGAAAAAATATAACATCATCTCATGGTCATCAAGTCACCCATATCATATAGGATACCCACAAGCAGAAATATGGGCCACAATAGTCTGGAATTCATCAGCAAACTGCTATACAGTATGTGGCATAATAGGTCCATGTGCACTATTTTTTATCTTGTAATGAAAGTTGACTAATTTGTGCCAATATTTAGGTTAATCTATAGATAAAGAAATAGGTTACTGTCTAGGTATAGGAATTGGGGATGGATGTGATACATCTGTGCCAGTTGCTAGATGTGCTCTGTGATAATTTAGGTCTTGCTTCATCATATTGGTCATCCTTTGTCTCTTCCTGCTGGAGATCACATGTTCCTTCTCTTATAATATGTTTACCTCTTTTTGGTACATTTTAATTGTAAGTTCTATATTATGTAAATCCGAAAGGAATTTCATGGAGCAGAAAATTATGCTGAAATTATTGTCTTAATGTTTCTAAAAATTTGCATATCTCTTGCATAGAATCACAGACTATTTGCTAGACAATTTCTGATTCCTCCATTTTCAATATGTAATCACCCATGTATTGCATACTCTTTTTGTGGAAAAACATCATAAATTTTATTAATATAACAAAATTACATTCAGAAAATGCTTGTTAATTACTCCCAAAACAATTTGGCACATACTTGATAAACAAATACTACTCATAATAGCAATCAAGTTCTTGCCAATTTTTTAGTTTTGATTCTCCCATTGTGAAAGTTCCAATGCTTCCAATAAGCAATGGCAAGCACATTAGGTAATCATGCCAGATGAATGATTTGATTACCTTACTAAAATAGACTTACATATATTCAAAAGAGTAGTTTGAAGCAATTAGTTAAAGAACCATTCTAACATTAAGGACTCAAGTCAACATTACACTTAGTAGGTTTGTCTCCTACATGACCACATGTGCATAACATACAACAAATATGTTTTTCACAAGTTACCTAAGGTTGTGGCAGTTAATGCCAATAGTTTATTTTACTTAATCATTTGCATTGCATGTTTCTTATTAAATACTCATCTGAAAGTTTGTTTAATGCTTTCTCTGATGGCACGGTTTTAATTTTTGTGTCTCTCATATTATTTCTGAACAGGTATAACTAAGATTCTTATTATTTGGAGCATTTTAATTGAAAAATGTGTTTGTTTAGTGTTAAGATTTTCTAGCTTCTCAGTTGATATTCATTGTGGTCCTTTGCAGGACCAATTTGACAGTATAGATCTTTCAGACAATGAAATTGTTAATCTAGAAAACTTTCCTTATCTGAAGCGACTGACCACATTGCTAATAAATAACAATTGTATTGCCCGCATCAACCCAAATGTTGGAGGTGATTTGTTCTTTATGTCATACCACTACAATCTTCAATGCATTTATATTAGTAGCCTGGTGCTTAGCACAGCTTTGAATTTTTCTTTAACAAATTTTTTGAATCAATTTACATTGATGTTATGTGCAGAATTTTTGCCAAAACTTCAGACACTAGTTCTTACAAATAACCGCCTAGTGAACTTGGTGGATCTTGATCCACTTGCAGCTCTTGTGAATTTGCAGACACTTAGCCTGCTGGATAATATAGTTACAAAGAAGCCAAACTATTGCCTATATGTTATTAACAAGTTGAAGAAGCTGCGGTTGCTCAACTTCAGAAAAGTAAAGAAGAAGGTCAGTTAAAACATTGCTTTAGTTTTAAGGCTTTCATGAAAATAATGGACACTATGACTAATCGTTATGAATAAATTTTCTAGGATGTTGTAAGGATTTAGACTATTTAGGTTCATTGTTTTGCTTGTTTACATCTGATGACGGGTTTGGAATTTGAATTTTCTAAGCAATGTATGCTAGTATTAGCATATAGATATCTTATTGGTGCAAGTCAATAATTAAGTATAACTGTATATATGCAAGTCAATAATTAAGTATAACTATATATAAGACATTTTATTTGCAACTAAAAAGCTGTATTGGATCTTTCTACTAGTATAGTGGTGCTGATCCTTTTCAGCTAATCGCTGAAAATGGTGAAGTTCAAATGTAAATGTTTCAGTGTCAATTGCACATAGGAATATTTTGTGGCAACAATGTGAAGAATAGAATGGGGATTATTATATGCTATAATGTTGAAATATGTTGCACTGTAGAGAATTAGTTTTGTTGGTTATTTCTCCTTTCAATAAACTTTTGAGGCAAATTAGTTATCTATTGTCTTTACTGTGATTAACGAATGTTATCCTGCTTTCTTGGATCTAAATTAATGTAAGCCTGAGTCAAACAAGGAGATATGTGAGATACATTGATTGCAGCTACAAATCGATCATTTGCAGGCTTCAGACAACTGGTGCCAGATGTTTTTGACTTTGGGGCTGGTGGAGCATTTGGCATTTGCAGGAATGGGCCGTTATGTATCAATGGCCAAGATTTAATTTTTTGGAACCAAAAACTAGTTACTATAGTACGGTCATTTTCTTTAACTTCATTTTCTAACATTAAGGGTTTGTTGAGAACAGGAAAGGTTGGAAGCAGAGAAGCAGTTTGCATCAAAGGAAGCTGAAGAGGAGGCTAGGAAGGAACCTGCAAAAACATTCACTCCTGGTAAAGTTCCGACACCACTAGAGACACCTATTGAAGATCAGGTGCCCAAAGTTGTTGCTTCCACACCAGAACAAATCTTAGCCATAAAGGTGCATTTCATGCCCTTCACTTGAGCTTGTACTATGGTTCTGTTTAGTTTTTTAGTTTTTTTATTGTTTATAGATAGGGTATTTAATTAATTTGGAATCTATTTGGGCATTCTTCATGCTTCCATATTGGAAGGGCCATTTCTAGGGTGCTGGGGATATGCTTATTGTCATGGCCAATTTCTTTTGAGTAGGAATTGTGATTGCACTGATCAACTTATACTTTTGCATCAAGGTCTCCAATTATGCTTGTGCAAGTTTCTCCTTCTCTAATATAATTTTGGTTTCATGTTTTAATTTTCTCTAGTAACATGTAGAAAATTGATTGAAAAGTGTCTTAGTCGCTGTCATGAATTTGAATTCCTATGGCATGTGTTACTGATGTATCTGCTATGGTTTCTTTCAATTTGTATTTGGATATATAATAGTTTTCTTTCAATGTTGTTTTTTATTAAGCTCATGGACTGTGGAAATAATGAGATTAGTTTACTCTATTTGATCTTAGAATATTGATTTATAGTGTGTTATACTATGTTTGAATAGCAGTGAAAATTTCCAAATAAAATAAGGTGGTCTAGGTTATTGATGAGTGTATTTGCAGGCTGCAATTGCCAACTCTCAAACTCTTGAAGAAGTTACTAGACTTGAAAAGGTACTTTGTTTACATCCTGCTTTTGGAATAGTTGAGTTTTCTTAATAGCATCACAAACAATATTTTTTTATTTAATGGTAACATTGTTGGGAGTTTACTATCATTGCAGAGTAATTGTATTTGCACAGTATATCTGTGACTGTCAGTATACTCCTACAATAAATTATAAGTATTGTAGGACATCTCATTTTCTTTTTTTATACAAATATTTGCGTATTTCATTTCTATATTGCACTTGTTTCTTTATTACGTGGTGTTTGTCATGTACATGCATTAAAGTCTGGCCAGTTACTTGCGGATCTGAAGATCCCTGGTGATGATGTGAAAATGGATCCTGCCAAGAATAAACTTGATGAAGAAATGAGCACAGAGAATTAGAATAATACTTCTAAGAAGATAAATGGAGATAATGAGAATGCAGTTGATGCTACTATGAAGACAGTCGAGAGTACTGTGAATCCAATGGAGATCACTGAGAATCTAATGGAAAATGCTGAGAACCCAATGGAAAGTGCTAGGAACCCAGTGGAAAGTGTTGAGAAACCACTAGAAAGTGTCGAGAACCTAGTGGAAAGTGCTGAGAAACCAATGGAAAGTGTTGAGAACCCTGTCGAAAGTGCCGAGACGTGAACAGAGGAGACCGGGGTAACTTCAATGGAAGAGGTATCACTAATAAGCCATTTTTTGCCTTTCCTTTCATTTCCTTTTCTTCTTTTCTTTGTATGGAGGTATGCATAAAAAATTATTGAACCTCTCATTTATTTATCATTAAGAGGGATTGTTGATCTATTCCTTATTGATTACTTTACAGAGTGATTCATTCGCATTTCTTTGTTGAGGACTTTCTGTTGTTGTTTGTAAGTGGTGTAGACACAGATAACAAAATCCTGATTGAGAGTTCATTTTTTTCTTAAAGACAAATTTAAGGAAAAATATTTTTTCTAATGGTACACAGGAAAAGCTAGGGTATTTGTAGTTCCACTATTTACATATGCATCAATCTATCTACCAATTTGTTGGTAACATCAAGCAACCAATATCATTATTTTTTGCACCAGTCTATATATATATATATATAAAGCTAGGGTGTTTCAATCATTTTGTGAGTTTCTTAGTTCCACTATTTACATATGCAGTAATCTATCTACCAATTTGTTGGTAACATCAAGCAATTAATATCCTTATTTTTTGCACTACTCTCTCTCTGTGTGTGTGTGTGTGTGTGTGTATATATATATATATATATATATATATATATATATATAACTGAAGGAAAACCTTGGGGGATGACCCTTATATTCCCTAGAATATCTAGATGGAGGGCAGTTCAACTGACAAGCACAATAATGTTGGATTTTTAGTACCTCAGAAAGTGTATGCTAGAATGCCATTATTGGCCGCAGCAAGTGGAGGTGACACGTGCAGGTCTATACAACAACAAGGAAACCCTCCTTGAGCAGAGTTATGTACAACAGCTAGGCAACCCTCCTCGAGCAGAGTTATGTACAGCAGTTCCTTACAACCCTGCTTCTGCAATTCTGTACAGTATTAATGAGGGCACATGAGCATTTATGGAGGAAAGATAGATGGTGCATGGCATGATTGCCATCCTCAATTTAGATCTAGTGTAGATGCCCTCTATATTTAGTAGTTCCGGTTTTATTTCTGGTTTTCCTTTAGTTAGAATTTGCATGTATTAAATTTCTAATTTATGTTTGCATGCATCAGTTAGGTAAGGTGCATACTGCCTAGCTTAGTTTAGTGAATTGCATGTGGCTTAGTAGTTAAGGCGTAGATCTCAAGGAGGATGCATGCATCAGAACATCTTCATTTGAGGCACTGTTGTGCATGTGTCCAGATTCATGGTACCTATTCTCCTTCTCAATCTATGAAAGAGAAAGCAGAGGGTGAAGAGTAGAGTTTGAAGGGTAGAGTAATTCAACTTCAGAGTAGGAAGTAGAGGGTGAAAGGTAGAGTTTGAAGCTTTCAATGTAATTCCTGCTTTCAAGATCAATAAACGATGATGTGATTTGAGTTTCAAATCCATGTACTTGCTACTACTTTCTTCGATTTGATGTGTTTTAGCATTCAGGTCCTAGTAAAAATCAGATTGTAATTTTGATAGAGATTTCAGTTTTCTATTTTTCTAAGTAGGTAGGTTAGAAATCATCCCAAGACTATTACCATTTGCTGAGGAATTTTAAGATGGTATCATATTGCTTTCTAGGAATTGTTGAATGGATAGTAAGGCTGCTACCTATGAGAGGGAGTCATCAATAGGTTTTAGGGATGAGATGTCCATGATCCATGCTTGAGAAAGGCATGGAGGACCTGTGACAAGGTTGTTGTTTTTTTAAAAGTTGCTGATTTGTTTTTTAGAAAAATATTCTAGTATAGCAATGTTGCCGCTTTTCACACACCTGGGTCATGTGGTAGAAATATTCAAGCCACTCGGTGTGTCCTTGGGGGAAAGCCTCAAGTCAAGGATGTCACCTTGTTCTTGACTCCTCCGTTTAGGCTTAACTCCTAACGAAGCCAAGGGGGGTAGGCCCTATTAAGTTACTAAGGCTGAATTACTTAGTACGTTGATGTTAAATTGAATGAGTTACTTAGGAGTTTGGAATTTAACCATAAACAATCAAAGATGACAAGATGCAAAAATGAGTGCACGAAAGCACAATGCTGAGACACAATATAAATATATAGCAAGAAAATAAACAGTGCCTTAAAAATGGAGTCAAAAAAGAAATCAATGTACTTGCATGTGCTTGGAGTGAATGTTTTGCAATTGCTTCTTGGTACGTTTTAATTTAATGTGAGGTGTGAGTTGATTAAAATTAGGCAAAGGGGTGGACTCCAGATATACCCGAGAGTACTTGGAGTATGTCCAAAACTAAACCTTCACGGCTACCCGCAAGGAATATGTGGGATGAATGGAGTCTCTGGGGCTATTTTTCATAACGCACCCGTTAGGGTGTGACAGAGATCGACACCCCGAGGTCACTTTTCAGAAGTTCCCGCTTCCTTTGGGTATTTTTCCACCGTAATGGTTTGAAATAAGTGTTGGATTTTCACCTGATGGTTTGTCAATTTGGGAGAGTGAATCCTAATTATACTAGTCACTCAAGTGCTTTTGATACAGCTTGACTGATCGGATGAACTGCAGCCAAGTGCAAAGCATACACACCGGAGTCTTGTCAATTTTAGTAAATTTTTTAAATTGGGTGTTCTTGTTAAAAAGAAAAATTTCCAGGAACCTCTTTCGATCCAAATGGATCTCAATCAGGGAATCAAGGAGGGGTTAATTTTATAATAGCTGAAGAAACAAATGATAGAAAGGAAAACACAGATACACAATTCCAGTTTTCTAATTAGTCCTACCACACATCTCTTTCCCCTTTCGGGTCAATCGAAAAGTCGTGGGGTAAGTATTAAGATTACTTTGAAATATCAAATATGGAATATGAAATTGATAATGAATCAAAGTATACTACCCTGTATATTAGATCTACGCTAGTTTGAAAAGATATGAGCAAAAAGTAAAAAAATGGCACTGACGCAAATCCCCCCAAGGGGGATGGTGAATAGGCTTGAAAGAGCCTATTCGAAAATACCTTTTCCTTTTATTAGCAGAAATTTACAATATCAGAAAATTAAAATTGATGCACTTTGGTCCTTGTTTCCTGGGATCCAAAGGCTTACAACAAGCTTGTAACAAGCTAGAATTAAACAAGATGGTGGGGGAAGCTTCCAGGAAGCTCCGATTCGTCCAAGAGTTGGAAAATGGGCAGATTCTCCTTCTCTTTTTTGTTAGACCTGATAAAAAAAAAGCGAGAAATTAGAATCAATTGTGCCCAAACACACTTTAAAAGTGTTTTGGGTCACCACGCTAGTTATCGAAAAAAAACTAAGTAAAAAATTGTTAAAAGGGGCTAATCTAGTTTTGCAAAAAGGAACCAAGGAAAGCAAGCTTTCCTTGGGATCTTGGCTTGCTATTTGGGCAGCCAATGAGATATGCACTTTTCTTGCATATTTCAAATCTTTGAAGAACGGGAAAAGAAACTACATTATGAGCAAGCTTTAGATCTATGCTTTAGCTACTTGCAAAAAAGGAAATTCCTACACCTAGATCTATCTTTATGAAATTATATTCTTTATAAAATTATAGATCTAAGTAGCAAGACTCTTATAAACTAGATATAGAAAAATATATTCAGTTCTTAGAACTAGATCTGATCATAAGAGGAAGAGACAGGTAACCGGAAGATTGATTTTTTAAAGAAAGGAGGAAGAGAAGGGGAAAGGCCCGTTGTTGGATGGATCTGCAATGGAAACTTGTTAGTGGAATATAGAGGGGAAATTCCTTCACACAGTTTTTTGGATGTACAATGGAGTCAAACTAGATCCATAGCTCATCCAATCCTTGCTACCTGAAAACTAAACACACAATCCTACACGAAACCTCATGAGATCTGGATATATATATGAAAAAGAGACAAAATTTACATGCAAATAAACTTATTAAACATGTATAATCTAGATCTTCAAACATATATGCTATGAGATATAGAAAAAATAAGTAACCTTACTTGCCCAACTATACTCCTGATGATTCAGCTGAATCATTCAAGCCAGATAGGGTTCAGATGCAGAAATTGAGAGAAAAGCCGGCAACATCAATAACCGTAAGACAATGCTTAATCCACAAACATGACAGCATTACACCATTTTGGCCTCCAAAGCTTCTTTTTTCCAACAATCAAAAGATTACAACAATATTACAATAGCAATCCCTTCAATCCAACTCTAACTAGCTTGGAAGAGGGAGCTTCTGCCTGGATATATACAAAAACAGGACATCTAGCCTAGGGGGGCGCAATTCCCAAGGAATCAGATCAAATCAGCTGATGGAGAGTCAATCAATGTAGATATGAAGCTGAAATGAACCTACTTGTCAACCGAGTGCTTGATTGAGCTGACACATCAACCCATAGAGAATCCAGGAGAGTCCACACGTGTGGAGGAGAGAGAGAGGGCGCAATTCCCCATAAAGATAGCTGAATATCAACTTTGGATCTAATTTGATCACCTCCTTCAGTCAAGGATTTGTCAGATCCAGTCAATCTACTTCAGATCTGACTGATTTCAATCAAATCAGCTGAGAATCCATTGATTTATGATTTTTTATTTTCTCCATTATTTATCAATTTATTAATTAAAATCATCAATAATTGATTTTTTGGGGCTTTCTAACCTGAGTGATGGAAAATCACTCAAAACTAGGAAATAGTGGGTCCATGAGTTTACATGGTGCTCTTAGCTTGAAAATGAGCACCTAAATGAGTGAAACTAATTATTTGGCCCACTTTTATTACAAAATCAATTTTTCCAATTAAACTATTAAAAAATAGCCTAAGTTTTGGAAAAATTAAATTTTAATAAAAAACACTGAAAAACCTAAAAAATTGAAAAATTGACAAAACCTAGGGGGACTTAGACATGTTCATATGACTCGACCATGATGTCTAGCATGCTTATACATTGACACATAGACTCTAATAACCTCAATAAGCCTAAATGCCAAGCCAACCACCCCAACTTTGGAGGTATGGAGTGAAAAACTCAAAAATTATCAGTCGTTTTTTCAACAACCAATAATAACCAAGGGAAAAAACACCCTGGGCTGATTGGATTGACAAATAAAGTATAAGAGACCGAGTCTTTTATAGACACGATCATGCTAGAACATTTATTACAATTCCCCCATGGGGTATGAACATGTGATATAGTACAACAAGCACTTCCCAGAAGTATTTCCAAAGGTCTTTTGAAGTCCAAACAAGTTATCCTAGTCCGGTTCACCAGGCTCACTTGATAAAAAACAACTAAGTACAACTTAGGTGGTAACAAGCAGTATGACTACATCTAGTCTTAGATATGAAGATAGATTGGAAGGGTCCCTCTAACGCCGTCTTGTGGAAGTGTTGGGTAAATATGCTTGAGGAGCACGATCTTTGGGACTTTGTTGAGAAAGTAGTTGTGGAACCTTTCGATACCACATTGTTAGATCACAACAAGATGGCCAAGGTCAAGTGAGTCATCCTTGACTTAGTGAAGGATGATTTGGTCCCTCACATTGTCGAGAAGACTATGGGAAAGGACATGTTTGATGCTTTAGTCACACTATATCAGAATGAGAACATCAATCAGGATCTTGGTGAGCATGTCACCACTTTCCACCTTTGGGATCAATTGAAAGAACCCTTGGGGGCAGGGAAATTTAATCCTATGTGGCATGGTCCTTACGTGGTCAAGCGTGTGTTAGAGAAGGGTGCGTATGAGTTAGTGGATTACAAAGGAATGGCCTTGGCGGAGCCTAGAAATGGGCTCTATCTCAAGAAATACTATGCATGATCTTCAGCCAAGGCTTCTTATTGTATATTATTGTATAGCTTTGCATAGTTAGGTCTTTTTCTTATCGTGATTGGGTTTGTGATTAGTTTCTGTTTCTTTTGGTAGATGTCAATGGAATCTTCCACCTACATAGGATTCACAGATGGTGCAAGCCGTCACACTCAACACTCAGCCTCTGCTGCTTGGGTGATTTATACTCCTATGGGTCAGGTATTGTCTTCAGGAGGTGTATGTCTACGGCCATCTTCGAACAATGTTGCTGAATACAGTGCCATTATCGAGCTTCTATGGGATTCCATTTCACATGGTGTTCTCTCTCTTGAGGTACGTCTTGATTTGGAGTTAGTAGTGTCACAGCTCAATGGTTTGTACCATGTTAGAGATCTAATGTTATTGAGAAGATTCTTACGTGTGATATTGTTAGAACGACAATTTGACAATATAACATATATACATATTCCAAGAAATAATAATCAAGTTGCTGACTCATATGCTAACTACGTGTTAGATTGGCATTTGTTTCATACACAATAAATTAATCGCAAGCACAATTTGTACACATGTAAATAAATAAACTGATCACCATAAAACGTTTTATATATACATCCAAAATGTGATAATACATAGTGTCATGATACAAAATTGGGGCTTTCGAGCCACCAGCATATAATACACAGTAGCACAAAATGTATACACTCCCAGGTGTCTAATCCTATGAAGGAGGAGGAGGGTTGTGATCATGGAAGGTCACTACGGCTCTAGCTAGTCGTCGAAATAATCGCACCCATGCACGTGTTACACCCACCACCATCCGCTGCATAGCCTCAGGCAAGTCCTCGACTTGCACCATGAGAACCCTATGTGTCAGTCTCACAAAATTGGTATGAATGCTCTGGAGCGTCCGCTCCGCATCCACACCCATGATGTCATCTCCTCTTCCCCTCCGTCTATGACGAGGGAAGCCCTTTGGCCGACATGGTCTCACATCTGCACACAAATGGTAGGTGTCACTATGTATTATCATGCAAAAATATGTCTTTTTGATTCCATATAATCAAGAAAAAACAAAAAAAATTAAATAACTCAAAATTTAAAAAGAGAGAGTCGAGATTCATCACCTATATCGCCATATGCCGATCTTAGTGGTAGCGGCATGTCCGGGTCCCCCTAGAAATCTATCCCTGCATAGGGGTAGTCATCGATGGAAACTATCTGTCGTCACCACCACAAAAAGAAGTCAGTTGGATATGGGTTGGCCACCCTACCACCCCCCAATCTCCACATAGCATCTGCCCAACGCTGTTGGGCCGGATCTCAAATCCCGTGAAGAGGAACGTCCACTTTGGGGCTCAATCCTGGAACATGCTCGAAGAAAAATGTGCTCAAAATACTACTAAACCTGAATTTTTGCACTCTACCTGCCTTACACTCACTGAGCTGATGTTTCATGATGCTTAGTAGTGTAGTGCTCCAGTCATAGATCGTGGGTCTCATGCACTCCACTGCATAGGACATCAGAGGTCGTGAGGCCTAGTGGAGTGATTCCAAGCCTGCTATCCTACCCAGTGTCAATAATATGGCCTTTAGGCCTAGCACCTATATAGCATTGGTAGGGACCTAACTCCCCACCTTCTCTGTGTCTGGATAGCCGTAGACCGCAATGTACTTGTCGATAGTCAGGCCACCTCCTGGCCCACCACGAGAATGAAGGTTCACCACTTCCCTCTGTCTAGAAAGCCCAGTAATGAAGTATATGTCCTCCACCTCTATTGTGAGGGACATCCCATCTATATGGAAGGACTCCGAGTCTAGATCCCAGTAATCCACCAGCATCTATAATAGTCTTGGTTTGGCCCTCAAACCACCAAGACACCAAAACTTGTAGAGTCCGCATGCATGTAGAGCTTGTTGAGCCATTAGATCGGCCCTTACTGCTTCCTCTACCTCACCATGTTCATGCTCTCTCCACTCTAGGACCATCCTGCACAAGAAATTGCAAATTTTCCCATTAGTTTATTGAAAAAACCTTATGTGCGGCCTCATACACGACTGTTTTCAAAATAGCCACGTATGTACGCGGATTTGAGGGCATTTGTTGCGTATATCCATCCCTATACGTGGAAAAAACCTCGACTTCCGCGTGGGCCACAACGCCCATTTTAGGTTGGCCTAGAAAGCTTAATTGACCATGGAATTTCATAAAAATTGCATCAAAATGAAAGAGAAGAGCATGGGTAAATACCTGGAAGAAACGGTAGTGGATTCCGCCGACTGGATCTCCTGGAATTCGCTATTGAAAATCAGAGCTCAAATGG
This sequence comes from Pseudotsuga menziesii, assembly GCA_001517045.1. Classification (NCBI taxonomy): domain Eukaryota; kingdom Viridiplantae; phylum Streptophyta; class Pinopsida; order Pinales; family Pinaceae; genus Pseudotsuga; species Pseudotsuga menziesii. The sequence continues at coordinate 192,885 of LPNX010496458.1, read as the reverse complement.
GTAAAAGTTTCAAATGTTTTATAATAGTTTGAATTGTTTACTATTTATAGAAAATTTTCACATATTTGAAAATTTTTACCCCCTTTCCTATAGTTTCAGAATTTTCTAGCCATTTTGGATCGTTTTTGACATTATTCATGATGTAGAGGACCTTTTTCAATGTTGTTTCAGCCATTGGATTGACCCGTTCGTGTCGATCTCAGGTTTCATATCTAAACTAGCATATAGGTTAGGTTTCATCACCGTCTGCATTTTGCATAACCTTATGACCATCTCAGCATGACCTTAGGTATGAACCCACTATGTTATGTCACGGAACCTTCTTGCTATTTTAGAAGTGGCATGATATGAGTGGTAGAACTCCACCTCACATGGGTGACCTAGTTAGCGTCATATTTGCATTTGGTGCCCATGCTGACATTTTCTCTTATAGGGTGTGGGAGTCCATTTTATAGTACTGCCATGACATTTCGCAAGAGCCTCATACTCCTCTTGATCTTTTGCTGCCCTATTCCCCTCAGGACTCCCTCATGTCAAGTTGTGAATGCATTGTCATGAGCTTTTCTTTCCTTATTGAGCTTTATGATGGCTTCCCTGACATTGCATTTCAGCCATATAGCCCGAGCTTGTCTCATGTCTAGCCATATAGAGCCATTGTTTATATCCTTCACAGCTTGTTTTCCTTTTTACCAGAAAGGGATTTTACCCCAAGTGTCGATATCCTACACATGTATCCTTGCATTGAGCATAGGTGTGTTCCACTGCTTGGAACTAGTTTGTTTGCCCTTATGACACTTGTCTCCTCCTAGTATGTAACTATAAAGCTATTTTATTCTTTTTTCAAGCTTTTTAAATAACTGAAAAAAATCCAAAAAAATTCAAAAAACCAAAAAGCAGGACAAGGAAAGATGTTATCTGTGACAGCTATTGAGTCATGTCGCCTTAGAACAGAGCACTATATATCACATCCATTGGTTGGGTTATAGTTTGACTTTAGGAGCTATACTTGTTTATCTGAGTTTATCTCCACCGATTGGTTAAGCTTCCAGTCCCTATGGAGCCTCTGTCGATCCCTCCTGTGTCGTAGAGATGTCCTAGTTTGTATATCGAGTCTGTGCTACCTTTATTCAGTCACCATACGTCATTATGATCTTGTTCAAAGGAAGTTGAATCCTGAGTCGGCCATTCCTCAGTTCTCTTGACTTTGCATGTCAGCCATTCCCGGTACAATTACTGTTTCGTGCACCTTATGAGCGAGTCCTTCCACATTATACAGCTTTGCTGAGTACCTCATGTTGGATGATGGGGGATGCCTTAATTCCCTCCTTCCAACAGATTTCATCCCATCAACTTCAGATCATTTATTATGGGATTGGAATCTAGAGTCATTTTGAGTTCCTTGAGACTTGCAGTCATCAGTGGCAGGTTCTCTCGCCATCGATAGTTTTTTGGAATACATCAATGTCCCCTGATCGATGGATCCTCTCAAGTGTTTGACATCAACACATTTATTCACACTTGTTAGTTTGCACTCTAGTACCTTGATTCCCATTTTCATTATCGGTGGGTGATCTCGTGTCTGTTAATGGTATACATCAATGACCGGTAATCAGGCGATGGACTACTATGTTCGACCTCAACACCTCTATTTGCATAGTAGGACATGTACTCATAGTGGTGTGTGTAGAAGACCTTCCAGATTGGTGGCATCTCTTATAATGCTACTTCCTTGATCGTGCCAGTGTTCATGAGATTTCAGCTCTCGTGACTTGATTCCAGTATATGTCAGATATTTCCAGCCACTATGGAGATATTGATCTGTTATATATATTTAGTCATTATGGAGATCATGGTCCTTTTTATATATTCATCATGGAGATTCTGATCTATGTATATTGTACGTGGCGATGGCCACTTATGTGATATCTTGTATCATGCCTATTCATGGCCATTGTACTCTTATGTATCCAGGACTGCTATATGTATTTGCAGTTATGTGCAGAGTTGTATTATTGTACTATGTTGATTGGGTGGCTAGTCTTCCATTTGGGATCCTTCATGACTGCACTTCTGGGATGGAATTATAATTTATTTCGGTCATTGTATGACCCCTCCAACCTCACACATTAGGGGGCATATGTTATAGCTCATTTCACCACTCCAGGTGAATCACACTTTGTATGGCCTTTCCCTATCCTACTGCAGACTCCTTAGACCCCATGGACCATTTTTTGTCCTTTAATGTTTCCTTGACCATCCCTAAAAACAGGTGAAAAATGATACACGCGACTTTTTAACTTATAAGCACATATGTACGCGGGTTTGACCACTAAAACCACGTACATCGGGATGTGTACAAAATCCAAATCCTTTTGGAGTTTTCATTGACATGGATCCGACTCACTTGACTCCTGGCCTTCCCTATGCCTTGAGATCACTCAGATTTGAACTTTCATTACCCCTTTGAAAATCTATATAAGGAACCCCTTGGTACATTGAAGGCATAAAAGAGAATTGAGAGCAAAGAAACTATAGTCCATTGTTGCCAGAACTTATGCTTGAGTCTGCATCCCTTTGTCCCTTGGAGCACTTTTGTGTTCTTCCCAAGATTTCCTTTTGCTTGTGAGCTTGCTATCTAGATATGGAGGATTGAAGTGGTGGAGGCCCAAGTGGGGGATTCAGTTTCTCTGGTTCGCAGACGTGCCGACAGAGGTTGTATCTTGTAATCTCCGATTTATATTAATAGAAATATCTTTTCCTGTCCAATAATGTGTGTTTAAATTAATATTTTATCCATTGGATTATGTCAAATGCTTATACATTATTGATTATATATGATAGAATAGATCTAACACCATGATATATAGAATGCTTGTATTGTTTACTTGTTGTTGATGAATTAATCTATCAATTCAAGTTGAAATTGGAAATCTCAACGGGGATCTACTTCAACCGTCCGGAATAAGGTACGAGATCTGATCCTTTAGTGTTAGAAATTTAATTTCTATTGCATATTAGAAAGGATTGATTTCTGGATTCAAGTTGTCTATTGTGGTACCCCAAGCCATAGGAATTTCTCTCCGTAACACCCACTCTGGAAAGAAAGAAGCCAACTTTCTTTCCTAAAGTGGTTCTATTGTTACCTTTATATTTCCTTCCCATAACCTGAGGTATATTTTAAGTGATAACACCAAGGATCAGTATTGGCAATGAAAAATAAATGTTTATATTCCCAAGACTCTTCTTCTATTGTTTCCTCTTTATTGTCGGAGATCGAATTCTTGCAAAATTACTATCCATTTTGATTAATTTCCCATGTCAATGATTTGAAGGGACAACATGTGTTTCATGGGGTTCATTTAAGCCACTATAGTCATTTTTATTGAAGTTATATAATGTCTAAGTCTTTGGAAAACATTAACTGCTTCCAGGGCCAACTTCTCTAGTTGAGAATATTTGAAATCGGGTATGGGAAGGACCTTAGTAATATAATTTATGATATGTTCTCAAGATGAATCATCCTCTTGGACCAAAACCATCCCTAAAGTGGATTCAATTACTACCAAATATAGAAAAAAAATATATGGTATAGTCTGGAGGACTAAGCACTGGGGTTGACACTAGGTCCTATTTCACTGCATTCAAAGAACATTGAGCCTGGTCATCCCACATGAATGATTCATCTTGTTTTAAGAGACACATGAAACCTTTATAAATTTTATCATAGTTTGCAATAAATATCCTCAATAATGTCTCTTTTCTCAATGGTTGTCAAGTCATCAAGATAAACCTCGATGATTTTCTTAATATCATGAAATGCATATGACATGGCTCTTTGAAAGGTAGCCCCAATGTTTTTACGGACAAAAGGAATTTTTTGATATGCAAAAGTTTCCTATGAGAAAATGAAAGTTGTTTTATGTTGTTCTTCATTCTTAATCTAAATTTGGTTGTAACCAAAGAATCCATCCATAAATGAAAAGATTTCCTTACCAGCACACTCATCTATGATATGATCAATGATGGGTGTGGGATAATTGTCTTTGGGACAAGAAAAATTTTAATCCCTAAAGTCAATATAGACTCAGATTGTCCCCTATTTTTTATTGTCCATAACAGGATTGGATACCCATTCAGTCAAAGGTATAGGGTAAATGAAGCCAGCTTTTAATAGATTTTCTACTTCTTCTTTAATGGAAGCATATTTGTTTTTATTTCATGTTTGACAATATTAGGATCGATTCCCGGCATTTCTTCATATGACCGAGACAAAACATCAAGAAACTCTTTGAATAAAGCAGTATATTGTGTGATTTCCTTCAGAAATAAATTTGCGCCTATATTAATATTCTCGATGATGCAAGGCTTAGTGGATATATTGATAGGAATGGTTTTTGAAATGTTTTCTAAATTTCCTTCCAAAAGCACATTGTTTGTTTGGACAAGGAATTTCCATATCCTCATCAAGGTAAATTTTTTTAGGTTTGACCTCTAATGAATCGCGTTTAGAAATAAATGATGAACAATGATGCATGTACTCCTAGGGTTGTTTGGAGATATTCATGACTTCCAGGATAGCTTCATCATATGAAAAGGTTTGGTCCAAGAGTTCAAGAGTGTTGGGAGTATTGATATCCCATACAGATGATATGTACGGAAGGGTAATTTTTAGTGGCGAAATTTTGCCAATTGGCTGTTTTTTGGGTTTTTTTCAAAAAATAAATTCGCTATTTACTGTCTAATGTCGCTTATATTTACATAAAATGTGTTTCTTATCTTAATATTCACCAAAATTTACACATTTTAGTGTTAATTCTATGTTTCATATTTAATATTCGTCTACCTCTATAAACATGGTTTTTTCAATCCAAAACAATCACCTAGAATACTATACTTAAGTATAATATTAGAATCCTTAAAAAATACCCTGATGTACGGACCACATTCCTCCTTTGGAGAAGGATTTTGATCCAAGTCTACTAACGCCATTTGAATTGCTTGATATGACAATTCTGAATGTATTTCCTTTACTTCACTAGTTTGAACTTGGATGTACTCTACCGTAGTTCCATATGATGAAGTGGATTTGGTAAAACTAGTTAATAGAAAGTAAACTTCTAATGTAATGGAGAAAACTGGAGCATTTTGAGGGTAGACATTAGTGGTGGGATTGTAAAGGTTCACGCGAGGGAAGAATATTTGAACATCCCAACTCCACATCTTGAATCATTGCTTTTGAATTCTCCACAAAATGTACATTTGAGTCGATACCAGTTTCAAGTGTGCAGTAATTTAACTAATCAATTGCAACAATATTCTCTTGGTGGGGGAACCAAATTATTTAGAATACCGAAGACACTACCTCTGCCATTGTATGTATCCAGTTATGACCTAATAGAATATTGTAATATATGGGTGCATCTACTACCTCAATATCAAATGGAACTATTTTACCTCACAATTCAATTGGGAAAGCCATAATAAGTCCATGAGGTAGGAACAGATGTCCATCAAATACTTTGAGTACTGTGTGGGATGGCATTAAAGTGGGTGATTCGAATGCTTTCCAACATACTAATGACATCACACAAGTAGAGGCTCCTTTGTCTATAACAATTCAAAAATATTCATCCCATGGGATAGCACTTTAATCTCAAAAGTGGCATGTGATGGAAGCCTACACATTGACTGTCCTAAGTCAAAGGTGATCAAACCAATATCATTCAGATCGATTGCACCAATGGTTGAAAATAGTGCTTTTCTCTGAGTTTGACAACTTAGTAATACCTCCAAGGACAACATGGTATAAGGTGCTTGAGATAAATAATTTGACACTTATGCTTTAATAATCCTTCGACGTCTTCTCCACTCATGTATATGATCATATATGTGAGTAGAAGTGGATTGTCTAAGCGAATTCAAAATTTTAGTACCCATCTCATAGCGGATAGGTAATTGAAAGTGTGTCAAAAATACCATGGCTAAAGATTAAAAAAATGTGAATGTATTACGATGCAATTTGATGTACCACTTAGTGCGGTTCCCAATAGGGTCTATTGAAACAACCTCATCTAAATACTATCATCAACTAGGGAATTGGATGAACACCATAAATGAAATTTCATCACGTGATATGACAGATCGTCCCTTGGTCATCCATTGAATTTGGGTATGTCTAAAGGAAGCTTGATTTTTATGGTTGGACATCCATTCATATGTAGAACATGATCATTGATCAACTGGGATAAATCCACTAGATTCAATGTGGCTAGAAATGGTGATCTGATAAGCGTCATCATAGATGTTTTGTACATGGGTGGAACCTAATAGTTCCACTAACCTAGGGTTTGATTAGCGTTGCAAGGTGGATTACCTCCTTGAAAAGTAGGACCCCAAAAATATTGGTTATTACCAACATCTTATCCATTCCATGGCGGGATGGTATTGAAGGATGAATTTCTACCTTGTGGATGTGGACTCCAATGAGATTGATAGTTTCCTAGGATTTGACCATTCCATGGGTATTGTCCTTATACTTGAGAAACATTCCAAGGTGGATTGACACCCTATGGGGCTAGGATATAGAAATATTGTTTACTTACAAGACCCATACCACTCATGTTTGGGATAGGATTAATAGGTGGAATTACCCCTGACATAGTGTGTATTGGCAGTGTAGGATTTCCCCCATACATTGTGATACAATTAATGGGATGATAACCTACCAAGACAATTCCACTCATTTGTGGATGATTACTCCAATTGGAATTTTTGTTCTAGGATGTATTATTTCCACTAGGAATATTAATATTCCATGGTAAAGGGTTTACCCAGAAGTAGAACATAGATAAGTATTGGGTTGAACAAAAGGATTAAAATTAATTCCTTGCATGTTTTTACCTTGATGAGCCCCACCATACGATAAACCCATATTTGGTAAGTTGCACCCTTCAATAGGGATACCTATATATGAAGTGGATGTACTTCTAGGATTGGAACCTAGAACTATACCGAATCTCACTAAAGTGCTGGTTGAACTCATGCTATTGACATGTATGTTAACTATTAGGATTGTCATTGGGGTCGAATTGGAGGTATTAACTCATCCAACAACCATTTCGGGCTGCATTGGTATGGTTCCTATAACTTCTAAAGAAGCCAAAGTGTTAAGTGTAGGATTTTGCATGTTATTAAAATATGTGAAAAGAGGGTTAATGTTATCCAATGATTCACTTACAACAAGTATTACTGGGTATGAAATATTCAAAGATGGATTAGCAGGATCAACAGTAAGGTTTTCCAATGTTTCAATTTCAAATGGAGCAATATTATGAACTGTTTATGTAGATGGTTAAGGATTAGGTGGATGTTGTTTTTCTCTATTAGTGTTAATTGAACTTAAAAATGGTTCAAAATCAAAGTATATTGAGCTGTGTTTTTGTACTCATCTCCATGTTTTAGTGGTGCCTTTAAGTTCTCATGACTCACCTTGCTGCTGTTGTGACTGTTAGATTTTTATCATTCAAGATAGCATTATATTAGGATCTTTAACTGAGAGAATAACATGCACAGTAATAAACACAACAGACAAGAGACACAAAGAATTTTCCTTGGGGAAACCATAAAGTAAAAAACCCCGTAACTTCCTTAGAGATAGAATGAGCACTAATGGCAGCAGTAAAACATGAAAACATAAAGATGATCACCACAGCTTCTCTCTCTCTCTCACTTGAGAGAGTTACTTCTCTCTCACTCATGAACCCCAATGAGGGAGTGTGTGTGTGTTAAATAGAGAGGCTCACTCTCTATTTATATTCTTTCATTCACTTAATGTCCACTCTAACATGTCAGCCCCACTTAACAATTACTTACTAGAGCCAACATCTCTAAAAGAGTCTAATAACCCTAGTGCCCCACAAATGTGGAGAATTTTCCCTCCGATCAACAAGAAGGGTTAACCTTGACACAACTGTGGGGACTATTGCCCCGACATGCAATGGAGGGTTAACCTCAATGATTTTACATGAATTTTTACATTATTGAATCTCCATATCGGAACATCGGGGCATGACATGACTCAATTACATTATAGATACTTCCTGGAATAAACATTGGGGTACAATACATAAGATATACAAGTGAATACATTCTGAAGTTACAAATACATCAACACTCCCTCTTAACTAGGAAGGTATTCTCTCGACACAGTTTATCAGCACATGTCTTCTTCTTTGTATCATCTGGATCATCATAAAGTCATCTTCGTCTTCAAGTCATCTTCATCTTCAATTCATATTCATTGTCAAGTCATCTTCATCATCAAGTCATCTTCAACAAGTATAGATTATCACTAGATCTGGATCATCACTGGATCATCATCAAGTATGGATCATCACTTGATTTGGATCGTCACTACTGGATCATCATCAAGTATGGATCGTCACTTGATCTAGATCATCACTGCTATCATCATCAATTCTGGATCATCAATTGATCTAGATCATCACTATTGGATCATCATCAAGTCTAGATCATCACTTGATATGGATTCTCACTGCTGGATCATCATCAAGTTTGGATCATCACTTGATCTGGATCGTCACTGTTGGATCATCATCAAGTCTGGATCATCACTTGATCTAGATCATCATCAAAGTTGGATGATCACTGAATCGTCATCATCATTACTGCTTCTGCTATCTCAATCAAATGGTGATATCTCTTCATTCTTGTCATCACAGGAAGTTCTACAGAGCCAACCCTTCTTCATGCTGGTTGTAGGCCTAGTGTTCATGTAGGTCTTCATCGTCTTTAGCACTTATATCTAACCATGGAGTGAACCATGTCAGAAAGGCCCACCCAGCACTTACATCTGACCATGGGAGGAACACATCCAAGAACCATGTCAGAAAGGAACACCCAGCACTCACATCTAACCATGGGAGGAACACATCCAAAACCCATGTCAGAAAGGACTAGCACTCACATCTGACCTCATCTTGTCAGAAAGGATCTGCACTTACATCCGACCTCATCTTGTCAGAAAGGCTCTGCACTTACTTTCGACCTCATCTTGTCAGAAAGGCTCTGCACTTACATCCGACCTAATCTTGTCAGAAAGGCTCTGCACTTACATCCGACCTCATCTTTTCAGAAAGGTTCTGCACTTACATCCGACCTCATCTTGTTAGAAAGGCTCTGCACTTACATTCGACCTCATCTTATCAGAAAGGCGTTGCACTTACATCTGACCTCATCTTGTCAGAAAAGCATTGCACTTACATCTGATCATGTGGGAACCACTGTCCCTCAGTCACATCATAATGGCTCTGCACTCATATCTGATCATGTAAGACTACATCCCACAGTCATATCAGAATGGCACTTAGTCCCAGACTGAGTATTCCTGGTAACTTACCAGGTGCCTCCATTCCAAGAATGGAATTCAACACTTATATTTGATCATGTAGGAACCAATCCTATAGTCACATCAGAATGGCTTAGCACTCACATCTAACATGGAAGGAACCAAATCCTCTCACCATGACAGAATGGATCAGCCCTTACATCTGACCATTGAAGGAACCTAATCCTCTCACCATGTCAGAGAATGGCTCTAGGTCTCATAATTTTCCTTTGGATGGAACCTTGATCTGGAGAACACCAAGCTTCTCCTTGAAGTACTGGAACTAGTATAGAATCACATCAGGGTTGATTACGTCCAAAGATAACCTGCGAGCTTTTCTAGGATCGATTACATCCGAGGACAACCTACAGGACCTTTTATGTCTAAGCAACCTACGATCTTTGCCAGGATTTATTCTCAGACAACTTGTCTCATTAGCTATGCTAGAAATCCCTCTTTCGAGAGATCTTGATCTTGATCACTGCACCTCTCTACATCATACAAAAATGCAATTCAAATCAACCAAATCAAATAGTAGTTTTCAAAAGAAACATACTACCTCCCAAATAGCAAGTGGAAACATCTTTTGCCTCAGCTGTACTCAGCGCCATGCAGGACTCCATCCCACCAAACGAAGAGATTACACTTCATCCCATACTCAGCTATACCCTTCAGGTACCTCACTGCATGCTCTGCAACCATCAGGTGAACAAGTCTCAATGTGTTCACAACAAAGCAAATAAATGGTCTCATATTTGTCAGGTATATCAACAAACAAATCATCTGATGATACATGGTGGCATCCATTGTCTCTGATGAAGCATTACTCAATAGCTTCAGGTTTGATGCCATAGGTGTGGTCATGCAGTCCATCATCCTAAACCTCTTTAGAATGTCTACTGCATACTTCCCTTGTCCAAATCTCGATGCCTAGAACATAGTGCATCATCCCCAAGTCCTTCATCTAGAACTCAGCAGCAAGTCTTCTTCTTGCAAATTTAATGAGTTCCTCTTTTCTGTCAGGAACAAGTCATCAACATATAACATGAGCATCAATGGTATTCCACCTTCAACCTTGAAGCAAAGGTTGGAATCCTCTTTACTCTCAGTAAAGCCTAGATTCATCACTAATCTGTCCATCTTGTCGTACCATGTCCAACCTCAGGATCTTCTGCAGTCACTCCCTCTAAAGTGAAGCATCATACTCCCTCTTTCTTTCGTACTCTATGCACTAAAACATTATGTACTGGAGTGACAAGTATCTTCCTCTGCTACTAATATTATATGTATCCATCTAGGATCACTAGATACCAAGATCCTCTATCTTGAACTTTTTTCAAAAGTTCTTCTCGCACCCATCTGTGAGCTTTTCATCCTCTATCAACCTTGTAGCAAAGGTTTAGATCTTCATCAAGCTCCTCATGTATGTGTTATCCCATGGGTGTCTTCTGAGCTCATACAAGGCCTTCTTTCATTAGCACACATGATTCTGCCTGTCATGTGTCTCAACTCCCACTGGCTGCAAATGTCTCTTCATAGTCTATGCCTTCTTTTCATGGGAAGCCTTGTGCTACAAATCTTGCCTTGTATCTGAAGATTTTTCCATCTACTGCGTGATGGAACTATGAACTTCCCTTTAGGTATTGATATTGCATCCTAGACATCATTATTATTGAACTGGTATTCCTTTTCTTCTTATTTACTTCTTCATGGCTAGAAGGTTCTATATCAATGATGTCACTGTATTCATCATATTATTCTTCATCTTGAACTATCGTCACTTGTTCTTTGGAACAAGTCTTATCCTTCTTTGCTTGTAGGCGATTTTATGTTATCTTTCCTACAAGTCAAATTCATTAGTTGTATGGTTAGAAACATTTCATAAGGCTTATTCATAATGAAAAATTCTTATGCATAAATATATGATCATGCAACTACTTTAGCCAATACAACATCCATCCATATCTCACGGAAACTTTCTAGATGCCTTCCATCTCTACCAGGACAACATTGAGATTGTGCACTAATCCAATATGTCAGCAAAGAGGTTTCATTCTAGATAAGTAGAAATGTAGGGTTGTATAGCACCATGAGCTACTTACCCATTACATGCATATTAGTAGTATACTGTCATTAATGCAAACATTCTATCATGCATAATACATCAACTGAATATAAACAAATTCATAATCAAAACAATATCATGAAATGACAATTGAATACTTATATTTATTTGTTTCATGGGTAGAGTCCTTCTTGAGCCCTCAACTTCATCATCTTCTTCATTCATAATAGCATCATTTCTTATCCAAATGCTAAGATGGATAAGAGGTTCTTCAATAGTTTAGTCCTTCATATTCCTCATTGCTGAAGGGATCTTCTTTCGAAGGTGAGAGCTTGATCTTCAGTTGCTCCCATCTTCTCTTCTCTCATTATGAGTCGAGCTTCTTATTCTTGTGTGTTATTCCCAGAGTCTGCTGAAAGTAATCACTTCCTTCTGGCACACATTCCTTAAATGAATGAATCCCATGATCATGGTAGGCCATTCAAGTTGGCTATCACCACTCCTGCATTCTCCACTTCTTTTTCTACCACTTCAAGTTGTTTTTCATTCTGGATTTTCACATTCTTCAACTGTTTTCTCAAAGCCATCTTATGATTTATGTTCTTCCCTTCAAATAGATTGATAAAGGAATCAAACATCTCTTTAGGTGTCTTTAGGGAAGACACTTGTGGTATAAGGTGATCTGTGATTGAATCAACAATGATCTTCTTGGCCTTGACCAAGTTCTTCTTGTGTAAGGCTTTTAGCCTCATCTCCCTCTAGAACTGGAACCTCTCTACTTATGTAGGTGTCCAATTCATTTCTTCAGAGAGATCATATACTTCCAGGCTTGGAAGTTTTCAAGTTCACCAAGCTTATCATCAAGCTGATGTGATAGATCACTTTTAAATGAGAACCTCAAATGAAAATAGCAAAAGATTAGATCTTACTGATTTGAGGTGTCTGTCCTCGTTCCAGAGCTGGTTGATCTAGGGTTTGTCAGAGAAACCCTAATTTTCAAAACTTGGAATATTTAAGATCTGATTGGATAGAAAGATATATCTCTTCAAGGTGAGCTGTCCAATGTACTCCGTTTCTGAAAACAATGGAGGGAAGCTCCCATAACAGGAAGCCCTAGTTTAAAAATTTCTTTTGCAGAAATGCCTGATACTGCTTCTATGGTATCTCTAAAATTACTATTCCTCTGTTTGAGAAACCTCATACTGAGGTAGCCTCACCTGTCCCTATTCTAACACCATAGGTTTCATCAGAATTGGTTCCACCAATTGGGACTTATGATCATTTTCCCAAGGTGACCTGTTTAAGGACTGTTCAGCATAGCGAAGTTGTACGGACTACCACGTGTCAGTGTTGCATCTTCCGGGTATGAAACTTGGACCACATAAATTAAATGCTGTAAAATTTTTAGAACATATTCATAAATTTCATTTGGACCTTTGTATCCTGATATATATCAATTCTCCCCAGGTGTCCTGTTTAGGGATGAATCCTGGAAGAGACCAGAGCCCTAACTTGGATGGATCATATCTCCTAGAATATAGATAATATAAGGCTTAATTTTGGATGCACTGTAAATAAGGATTTTATCTTCATCCTTTCAAAGTTTCAGCACCTGATCCATCTCCAATCCTGAGATATAGTGAATGTACGAAAACTTATTTGTTTTAGTATTTTAGGGTTTTTCTAGCTCTGGGTCAAACTAGGGTTTGACTTTCCCGAATTTATACCGAACCAAAAATATCGACCCAGGTCTCTAAACTTCGATTTTGATGAGGAGAGAAATCCTATGCTGGGCTCACTCAAAAATTCCTCTTCTGTAAGAAGCCCTAATTTCCCACACGAAAAACTGAAAATGTCTAGAATCGAATTTTGTTTTGATAGAAAGATGCATCCTTCAATGGAGAGTCAGCCTAGAATGCTTTTGTTGATGGATTGTGGAGAGAGACCCAGAAAGTAAGAATCCTAGCTTCTGTAGCTGCACAATGTCTTCTTCTTAGGTTAGCTTTGATACCATGTTATATTTTTATCATTCAATCTAGCATTATCTTAGGATCTTTAACTGAGAGAATACCATGCACAACAATAAATACAAGAGACAAGAGACAAAGAATTTTTCTTAGGGAAACCATAAAGGAGAAAACCCGATAACTTCCTTAGAGATAGAATCAGCACTAATGGTAGTAGTAAAACCTGAAAACATAAAGATGATCTCCACATCTTCTCTCTCTCTCTCTCTCTCTCTCTCTCTCACTCGTGTGCCCCAATGAGTGAGTGTGTGTGTGTTAAATAGAGAGGCTCACTCTCTATTTATACTCTTCTGTTCACTTAGTGTCCAATTTAACATGTCGGCCCCACTTAACAATTACTTACTAGATCCGACATCTCTAGGAGAGTCTAATAACCCTATTTCCCCACAAATGTGGGGACTTTTCCCTTCGATCAAGAAGGAGGGTTAACCTTGACACAACTGTGGGGACTATTTCCCTGACTTACAATGGAGGGTTAACCTCAATGACTTTACATGACTTGTTACATTATTGAATCTCCCGATCGGAACATCAGGGCATGCCATGACTCAATTACATTATAGATACTTCCCAAAATAAATATCAGGGTACAATACATAAGATATACAAGTGAATACATTATGAAGTTACAAATACATCAGCAGTGACTGGCGTGTCAAGAGAGAAGCCACTTTGACGTTTGTGTTTTTAGAATTGAAATATGTATCAAATGTAATGAAACAATCCTAAAGGAAATATAGAATCCAACAAAAATAAAAGTGTCTGTACCAGTAACAAATTTCTTAAGAAATAAACAAGCAAACTTCTTTCCAAAAAACTGAGGTTTAGTGGAAAGTTATATTTAGAGATCGTTCGAAAAGTAGTATCTTTTGAAGGACATTGCACCTAAAAGATTACTAAATAGTGAAGGAATGAGAAATAATTAAACTATTATTCAATCACCAAAGGTGAAAGTGTTGGATCTTGGCTACTCACCCTCCAAGGAGCTAAAACAACCTTATGTCTGTCTCAGGTATTGTAAGTGTCCCCCATTCACAATAGGATTGAGAGCCGGATAAATAATTGGTTCAATTGGATGTATTGAACCCTTTATGTTTTCATGAGTAATATAAGTAATTTTTTTTATATCTCTCATTCCTTGTATCTTTTCTATATCATTGCTTGTATAAATCTGTAATATGTATCATTGATAACTATTAAATTTGTTTGATTACAACATTGTGTAGTGAGTAAAGGGGATCCATGAGTAACGTGGTTGAGATATGATGAGGTTATGGTGTGTTGTGTAATGAATTGAAACTAAAGAGTATCAAACCCAAGATCAAAAACCCAACTACAGTTGAGTGTGTAGAAGGAGACCATACAAATGATGGCCCACAAGACAAAAGCAATCTCTAAAATTGAACTGAAACAACAGGTTATAATAAGGTGAGTGTACAACAAAGCGGCCAAAAAGACAACAAACAACACTACCTAGAAATAAAATGATGCACTAATGTATGGGGTATGAGTGCAAGAAAACTGTTAACTACAAGCTGGAATCCCCTCACTAATCGTATCCTCAGTAGGGTGATGAAATCCTACTGATACAATACAAAATGTAAGAACAATAGGAAAAGAGAATCCCACTATTGAGAAGGAACTCTGGTTAAAAGAGGCCTAGAAAGAATGGAAACTAGGCTACCTGGTTCATGACACGTCCGGGATGGTTTCTTCGCAGTTCATCCCTTTGGTTCCGACACCCGGTATGGTCCTCATCATGCATGAGGAGGACTATGAAGGTTTATCCTTCGGTATAGAATGGGGTGCAGTATTCCACCCTGACTTGTGGAACTCACTCACTCCGTTGTTGGTGGTACATGTATAAGATGAAAATGAGCATAACCTGATGAGATCAGAGCAAGAGATTAAGGAGTGATGGGAGTGAAAAATAACAAATTACCTACAAAATTACGCTAAAAGAAACAAGCTAACTATTTCTCAAGAAAGGGAGAAATTTTTCTCCAAAACACATGAAAATTTTGTCAAATTTGTCTTGTGTGCACTGAAAAAGATATTGGATGAAAATATGGTAGATGAAAGTGAATGAGAACTACACCATAAACTATCCAGAGAAGGCTATATGAATATGTCAAAGTGGTTTGAAAGAAATGATGAAAAATTCTGTGAAGAACGAGCTATCGAGGAATCTGTTTCTATTGATAACATCAAGGAGATATTTTATAACGACCTCACTGAATAATTCCTCTGTTCTCTACTGGAACTCTTATTTTGATTTCTGATTGACAAAGAATCATGACATATTGTCAAACCTCGACCAATATTTCTAATGACACCTAGAAACACGAACTGGGAAGAAAAACAAAAAGAGTGGGAAATGTTAGTACAAGAGAGAGAGAGTGGGAGTACTTCCTCACTAAATGAATTGTTGCACCCTAGCTTAATAAAATATTTTAGGTCGACAATGGAGGGTAGATGATCATGTTCTGATAAACTAGAGAAATAAATGTCATCAAATGAAGAACATGACATGGCAAATAATGCAAAATAAAAACAAAAAAAGGACAAAAATAGAACAATGAAACAAAAAAGCAGTCTAGATATCCAAAAACTTGAACACAAAAAGAGAAGGAAGCGACGAGAAGAAATAAGGGAGTAGGTTGTTGCACTCTAGAAATAAAGAAATATGAGTATAGTGACATAAATTGAAGAAAATACTCTCTAGTTGAGCCAAGATCGATAAGAAAATGGCGTTGACAAAGATCTATCACCTATGGAAGAAGACTTGTGGATAAATAAGGGTAGAGTTATCCAAGTAACTATACATGAAACTGTAATGTTGCATTCCCCACTACATCTTACTTAGAGTCACAAAGTGAAAGACATTGTTGAAGAATGTTTAGGACTCCATGATGGCTAAGAAGATATACGGAGTTGACAGAATGATGAAGGAAATGAAGTCAATCGACTATTAATTCATCGACTGTGGGAAGGCAACTGGATCACATTTCAACCCAAATTCTCCAATCACAGTTTTCATCTACTTTGTTCATAATGTGGAGGAGTGCCCCCACAACAAATTCCAACATCAAATAGCTCTCTATATTAGTCAGTATCACCAGCGAGAGGAGTATCCCAATTCGAACAAAATGTTACTTGGGTATCGACAAAATTCATAGACATAAACCAACTTTTGACAGTTGATGAAGAACCGACCGACACAAAAAATATTATCGATGCAAGCTAAGAGTGCACACTAAATCATGTGAATACGCACCCAAAATAGCATTCTTTGAAAATAGTTGTGAAATAATTTCAGTTACATGAAGTGACCCACCATCAACACCACTGATACGGGAAGCTGAAGTCGTTGCCTCACATATTCCTCTCAATGAAGGAGACAAATACCAAAATGTCCTTGGTTCATTTGTGAGTCGATATGGGAGGCCAACTCCATCACCAATGAATATAATCAAATGGAACAATATGTTGGTGCTCTTTGAAAAATATCACTCACATGGTACATGACCTATATAGAAAAAACACCAAATGCAACAAAATGTCAGATCAAACAACAGTTCATGTCCTTCTTCAAAACTCTTGATGCAAAACATCTCACCAAGAAAAAACTTGAAAACCACTGCTCAGAAGCCGACAGAAACAATACGATAATATGATAAAAGATTCGAAGACTTGTTGAGCCATCTAGAATATATCATTGATGAACAATTATTATCTCAGTGTTTCGTGGCTGGACTATTACAGAAATTACAAATATGCATTAGTTTAGACAATTTCAATAGATACGAAGATGCATTAATGAAAGTGTTACAAATTGAAATGGCCAAAGACTATCATATAAATCTATGGAAATTGAACCCAGGTGTTAGAACAATTACACTCACAACAATTTCCATTTACACATGCAAATTACTCACAAAGGAGACTGAATAATGGAGCAGAACACTAATTTATATTGAATAAGTGTACAATAGCCAACCCTGTGAAGTCATAGGCTACCACAATAAATACTTACATGAGAGATTTGAATTCATAAGTATGTCATTCGAATTTGGTCAAAATCAGGCTTACTAAATCTAAGCAAATCCCCCATAGGTGCATAAAGCAGTTTCCAAAACTGTCTAGAGCTCACGAATTGGAAAAATCAATTAGGCAAGCTAATAGGTGATGGAAGGAAAACTCATACATGATTTTCTTAGGAGAAAATGGTGGAGGTTGATGAGGACAAAAAACAAGTTAACTTCACCTAGTCAAACTTTCCCAATTTCCTTAAAACTCAGAAAAAGCAGGCAATAAAGCAGACATGCGCTAGGGAGGCCAGGAATAAAGCATATTTGATTCCAAGAGGTTTCCCAAGCACTCCATGACTCAAATTTAGCAATTTTGACTACTATGGATGTATGGAGGACAACTTGCATAAGGTGGAATATGGAAACTAGGCAAATAAGACAAAAAATGGATTAATTAATGTCTAAGGTAGCTAACTATGGGTTGATTATTCTAACACTGCCCCTTAATCCTGAATTATGAGTAAAATATCAGAAAATTATAGGGCCTATAAACAAGGCTTAGTCACCCTTTACATACTGCATGTCCATTTAACCAAGGAAAGAGGCAAAAACCCAGTGGGAAAAATCCTCCTTTAGACATGGACTGTAAAACAAAATTTGGAAATCTTGTCATCACTCATGCTTCACAGCATGATCAGAAATCCCCAGCAGTGATTTGAAATTGTTGAATGTCTTCTCAGAAAAAAACTTTGGTGAAGATATCTACTACTTGTTCTGAAGATGAACATAAGAGTAGGTGAATAGTGCCATCATGCAGAAGCTATCTGATGTAGTGCATATGGATCTCAATGTGTTTGGTTCTCTTCTTCTGAACTATATCATTGCAGATTCGAATGGTACTCTAATTATCACAGTAGATATTAGTTGAGTATTCTGATTCGAAGCCACACTCTCCAAGTAACCCTTGCAACCATAAACATTGAGTTGCTGCATTTACAACTCCTCTGTACTCTGCTTCTGTAGATGAGAGTGCAATGGCACTCTGTTTCTTGCTTGACCAGCTGATTGGCCCTTCTGCAAGCATGGACACATATCCTGATGTTGACTTTCGATCTGTGATGTCACCTGCCCAATCAGTGTCAGTAAACCCAATCAAATCAAGATCATATTTATCTTTGTAGAAGATCCCATGAGTCCTTGTTCCCTAAACAAAGTTAAGGATCCTTTTGGCTGCTCTCCAATGGATCTCATGAGGCTGATCCATGTATCTTGAAGCCACACTTACTGCATAAGAAAGATCAGATCTAGTATGTGTAAGATACAACAAACATCCAATCAATTTCCTATACAGTGTATTGTTTACCATAGGTGAAGAATCAACTTCTTCAAGCTTAACTCCTGAAAGGAAAGGAGTCTTGCTTGGCTTGCAATCCTTCATATTGAATTTTTTCAGCAAATCCAAGGCATACTTGGACTGATGTACTTTGATTCCTTCTTTGGTTTGAGCAATCTCGAGCCCCAAGAATTGGCTCAATAAGCCCAAATCTGTCATTGAGAAGGCATGGTTCATTGCATCCTTCAAGGAGGCAATCTCAACTTTTGAGCTTCTTGTAATGAGAGGGTCATCAAAATACAAAACGATGATCATTAATGAACCATGAATCAGATTCAAATAGACATTTGGATCTGACTTGCATCGAACAAAATTCAGTGATAGCAAAAAGCTATCAATCTTGGCATACCAAGCCTTGCGGGCTTGCTTAAGCCCATACAATGACTTCTTTAGCCTACACACAAGAGATGGGTTAGTAGCAAATCCTTGAGGCTGCTACATGTAAATATCTTCAGTGAGATCTCCATTCAAAAAAGCACACTTCACATCCATGTGGTGTACCTCCCATTGCTTTGAAGCTGCAATGGCTAAGGCTAGCCTGATGGAGTCCATCTTTGCCATGGGTGCAAAGGTCTCATTGTAGTCTATGCCATGTACCTATGAGTAGACCTTGGCTACCAATATGGCCTTGTACTTCAGAGGTGAACCATCAGCAGCAAATTTAGTTTTGTACACCCACTTACACCGAACTAGCTTCCTCCCTGGGGGAAGATCAACCAGCTCCCAAGTGTTGCTCTTCTGGAGTGAGCTGAACTCTTCTTCCATGGTTGTTTTCCATATTGGATCATTTGCTGCATATTCATATGTCTATGGGTCTGATTCAACCATCAGATAGAATTTATTTGCAAACATAGGATCTTTCATGCACAGAGCACTCTCGAACTGAGATCTAGTCCTCCTAAGATCATTAGGATTTACAGCTAGTTCTCCAGCTACATGAATGGTATTGGCTGCCCATTTTGGTATTGTAGGACTATTAGGATATGCAATTAAATCATCATTATAAGACATATCAGAATCAGCATGTTCAACTATCTCTTCACTTACATTCAGAGGTTTTGGTGGTGAAGAGGATTCTCCAACTTCCACTGCTGCGGGGGCTCTTCTTGAAACTGAACACACCTTTCAATGAAGGCTTTGTTTGTGCTCAAATTGATTAGCCTGTACCCTTTTGAATCTTCAGATTACCCAACAAATAGACACTCTTGGCTTTGGGGCTGCAAATCCTTCCTCTTTTCTGTTGGAATTCTAGCCCAAGCCCTTGAGCCAAAAATCCTGAAATGGGTCACATCTGGCTTGTGCCCACTCCATGCTTTGAAAGGAGTCATACCATCAAGATGTTTATGAGGCACCCTATTCTAGATATAGGCTACACAGTTTATAGCTTTGGCCCAAAACTTTGGTGGAAAATTCTTAACCTCCATCATGCAGGTTGCCATCTCTTTCAGTGATCTATTCTTCCTCTTAGCAACACCATTCTGCTGTGGTGTGTAAGGGATAGAATGTTGAATCTGAATACCTGCATCTGCAGAATATTGAATGAAATCAGAATTGACATACTCACCACCATTTTCATATCTGAGGACCTTGAGTTTCCTCCCAGACTGGTTTTCAACCAAAGCTTTAAAGACTTTGAAGAGGCCAAAAACTTAAGACTTGTGTTTCAGGAAGTAAACCCAGCAATACCTGGAAAAGTCATCTATGAATGTCAATGCATATTTGGCCTAACTCATTGAAATATGAGGAAATGGGACAGCAACATCACTGTGGATCAACTCAAGAGGTGCAGAGGTTCTCTCATGACTAGCTCTCTCAAATTTATGCTCTGGGTGTTTTCCTAAGATGCAACCTTGACAGACTCCTTTGGAAAACTTAATCTTTGGTAACCCTATGACCATTTATTTTTCACTGAGATCAGAAAGATACTTGTAATTTAGGTGGCCAAATATTTCATGCCAAATCTTGCTTTCCTCATTAGCATGAATCAGAAGAGCAGAGGGGTTTGAGTAGGGTAGGAAGTGTGAGAACATGTATACATTCGAAGTGTGATTTGCAACTCCTTTCGCAATGACTTTACCACTTGAGATCCCTGTGATCTAAAATTCATCAGGGGAGAATATGACCTTCTTTGGAGACCCTGTGTGGGTCATCTGATACACTGATAAGAGGTTAGAGGCAAGAGCTGGAACATACAACACATTGCTGAACTTACCATGGTCAAGATCAATCCTCCCTTTGCCCAAACTTTCAGTGAGAGAGTCATCTCCCAGTACTATTGTTGGACCTTTTGACATGTCAAGTGAGGTGAATGCCTCCTTGGTCGAAACCATATGTCTCAAAGCTCCAGAATCAATGATGAAACTAGGTGAGCTTGATGTGCCAGCAACCAATCCATGAACTCTCTCTCTGTCTTCTGAATTTGATCCTCCTTCCCTCTTCTTTGAGCTGTCTGGAAGGGAGATTCCATTCTTCTCTAGGAGTTGGGTCAGCATGTCTATTTTATTCTTCATGTAGGAGCTTTCAAAATGATTTCCCTTACTACAGTATGCACACTTGCTCATTTCTCCTTTGTTCTTCTTCTTCTGGGGGTTCTTCTTGGAACCTTAGGGCTCCTCTAGAGACTTGTTCTTGTCTCTCTTTTGCTCAGGTGGATTTTTAGCTTTCTTCTTGATTTTTGAATCCACCCTCAAATCTCTAGCAACTAGATCTTGGTCTTTGGATGTTTTGATGGTGCCCATCATCACCAATTTATCTTGTTCTTGTGTGAGAGATTCCATGAAATCTACAAGGCTAGGCATTTTCCAGGCCTGAGCTGTCAACTTTGTGGCATAGAAGGTCGAAACAAACACTGAATAGTCAGGGCCAAGCTTCAAGAGTATGGCCAAAACCAGTTGATCATCCTTCTTTTCGATCCCACATTGTTTTAGCTGCAAAACAAGTGCTTTGAACTTGGAAAAATAAAGTTGCAAGGATTCAAAGCTATTGGGACTCAGGGAGATCAATTGATTTTCAATTTGATGTCCCCTCATCTCATCTGTCTTACAAAAAATATCAACAATATTCTCCCATACTTCATTCGGTGATGTTAATCCATCAAGATGGAAAAGAAGGTCTTTGGATATGCTCAGACACAAGAGACCATAGGCCTCATCCCTCCGGTTGTGCCATTTAATCTTCTCTGTAGCAGCATTGGGCTCTGCTTCTATTTCCATAGTCACTATGTAGAGGCATTTCACTCTCAACAGTATCTCCATCTCTACTTTCCATTCAAATAATTTAAATGGAGTCAAGATGATCTTCTGAGATTGATCCATAGCTCAGAAATTGTCCCTTCAGTCAGCAGAATGCTCCCAGTGAATGATGTCGAACCTGCAAAACAAATTGGAAGGAGATAAATTGATCTACAAAGGCTCTGATACCATGTGGAAATTGAACCTATGTGTTAGAACAATTACACTCACAACAATTTCCAATTACACATGCAAATTACTCACAAAGGAGACTGAATAATGGAGCAGAACACTAATTTGTATTGAATAAGTGTACAATATCCAAACCTGTGAAGTCATAGGCTGCCACAATAATTAATTACATGAGAGATTCAAATGCATAAGGATGCCATTCGAATTTGGTCAAAAGAAGGCTTACTAAATCTAAGCAAATCCCCCATAGGTGCATAAAGCAGTTTCCAAAACTGTCTAGGAGCTCATGAATTGGAAAAATAAATTAGGAAAGCTAATAGGTGGTGGAAGGAAAAATCATACATGATTTTCTTAGGATAAAAGGGTGGAGGATGATGAGGACAAAAAACAAGTTAACTTCACCTAGTCAAACTTTCCCAATTGCCTTAAAAATCAGAAAAAGCTGGCAATAAAGCAGAAAAAGTAGACATGCACTAGGGAGGCCAGGAATAAAGCAGATTTGATTCCAAGAGGTTTCCCAAGTTCTCCATGACTCAAATTTAGCAAGTTTGACCACTATGGATGTGTGGAGGACAACTTGCATAAGGTGGAATATGGAAACTAGGCAAATAAGACAAAAATTGGATTAATTAATGTCTAAGTTAGCTAACTATGGGTTCATTATTCTAACAAAATCTTGTCGATTGATGTATTGAATAACAACTCGAAAATATGCAGAAATACATACATGAAATGAGCCTCTAAGGGAATGAAGTATGGTGTGCAAAATTCTCAATGACCAGTCATACAAAATACTACTATCGATAAGACGATCGTTGACAATACATCTGGTTTGCACAAACAAAATGTTTGTGTGACATCTACCAAGAGTAATTTACACAAAACAAAGGAATTCCCATACAATATGAAGAATGATAAATCTTGATGGTGTACAATATGTGAAGTTAAAAATCGTTCCACAACATATTTTCAACTAATTTTAAAAAATAGACAGAATTACCAAATGATATATCAAACCAATGTTGTCAACCAAAGAAAAAACATTGATAAAAATGAAAGAAATGGTAATAAGAACCAGAATGAAAAGAATAATAATTATCAAAGGTATGATGGATGAAGATATTATCGTCGGAATGATTACTTCAATCAATGATGGGAATTTCAAGGGCGATATCAACATTTTGGAAATCGAGAGAACCGACCATGTCGACCCATTCAGTGCTACATATGTCTTAACAAAGAGCATTGATATGTAGAATGTCCATACAAAGATCAAACCGATCTAACATTTTGTACAAACTATGGAGTAAGCGATCACTTCCTAGAATATTTCCCTACCATTCTTGAGAAAATAAATAATAAAAACAATGTTAACATCTTATCAAGCCTTTTTAAATCTGATGTTATTCAAACTAAGAATTTGTAAATTGTAACCCGACAAGGAATGAAAATTAGTATTGGTAATCCACAAATTAATAAAATAAAACATAAAGAATACTATCCTAACCCTATTGAGAAAAAGTGATTATATAACAATGCATAAAAAATGTTTCAAAAACTGGCATCACAAGAAGACCATGGAAAATCCCGAGAAGAAACTACTAACATATTAATCAAATTGATAACTAAAGACTAATATGTTGCAAAGTTAATAGATTTACTGTATGCTATCAAAAAAAATTCGAGTGAATACAAACAAGATAAAAGTGTATGTAGCCTAAACCAGAAATACAAAAACAATGTCGACTTGGTAGTCGACCTAGAATTCGAAAGCTACCACATCCAGCAAGTCGTCCTTGACTTCAGATCATAGGTAAATATTACGAATAGGGACAGATGGGAACAACTTGGCAAACCATGATTACATGAATCAAGCATATACCTAAAATTAGCAGACCAAGGACTAATTGAACCAAGTAGGGTATGGAAAAATGTCAACACAACCATCAAAGGTATATTGACAAAAGTCAGCTTTGAAATCATCAATCCCAACGAAGGATCTAGTTCCTTCCCTTCTCTTGTAGGTAAAACTTAGGGAAGCAAAAATTAAAGGATCAATATAAATTGAAAAAGAAAGAACTACAATCAAAGGAAATGGGGAAAAGTTATTGTACCAATCCATCCATCACAAGGAGATCCTTGGATAGAACCAATCGACGACGGCGTCGATATTCGAAAAATATATCAAATAAAGAACGATGACTTTTATGCTAAACCTAATGCATACGGATAACTCCATCTTAGAAACCATGATTCGGTCGGATGTTATTTGGATGCAGAGCTTTACGATTGACAGCTAGAGAACTATGAATTACAAACACAAGAATGTTCAATGATCCAAGATATTCCCAAAAAGAAAACATGACTGTGCTTTTTTGTCACTACAATCGCAAAAATATTTGAGCAAAAAATCAAAGAATATCAAACTCTAACACCAGTAAAAAATGACACATCAACTAGACCACTACTAAGATACAAAGAGCGAGATTCACCATCATTTCATGTTGAAGAAGTCTAAAAAAATAGAGGTAAATAGGGCTGACTCCAGAGTCTATTCGAGACATTCACAGGTCAGGCTGCATGATGGTGGGATATGCATCAATTAAGATTACAAAATTGGACAACATAAACAACATACTTTATTGAAAGGTTCGGAGGAAAGAATCTAGTAACACAAGAAAACATTCCAATATTCACCCAAGGACAAGACCCTTAGAAACATATTGACATATGTGAAAAACAATGGAGAAGATTAGGATACAAAGATTAACGAGTCTGATGGTGGCCTTACTTATTTCCAAACACACTAGACGATCTACCAAATAAGTGGTACAAAATGGAGGAAGAAATATGAGAAACGTTCACAGGGAAAGAACTCAAAGAGAATTTTCTCAATGACTTCAAATTCTTTCCCCAAGATAAGTTATTGGTCAAAACAAGTAAACAAAAAAAAATGTTCCTACAACCGATAGCCAACAAAAAAACAATAGAGGATCAACTTAGCCGATAGAATGCTACATGTAACAATATTAGGTCAACTAAAATCCAACAGTCGACAATACTTTAGCTATAAATAGAAAACACAAAATGGAAAATATTCCAATAGAAATCAGAATGTAACACCTCGGTTTTGACCCCATGGTATTAAATTGCATATGAGGTAAATATTGTATTAAATCGTAGTGTTGAGCTCAAGGAAAATTCCCCACCATGGATTTAGTATTTTATGTTTCAGCAATTAAAATTGATGCGGATGGTTTATGTGCTAGCCAGGCACAATATATTTTGATACATCATGTAAATATGAAAATTAATAAAAATACCACAACTAGCTATGCGTCGCAATGTTAAAGAGATGGGGGCATGATTTCGCAAGGAATAGAGAGTGGGGAAATAATCAAACCCTTGAGCCAATGGGGAAAATCCAAATGCCAAGGGGGAAAACCCATAAGTTGTCAACTACCCATTTTTTCCTTTCGTTCCCAGTCATCTAAAGTTCGTGGAGGAAGTTATTACCTTGGGATGGGAAAGGTATGGAGGTCAAATTCTAATTTGGGAAGTCACCCATTTTCAGAGAATATGTTTTTGGATTCTTGGGAAAGTAAATGCTTGGAAATGAATTCCCAAGACATTAGGCACCCATGTATTTCATTTCCTCACCATTCAACATTCATGCGGAGGCCCTCTCACGTAGCTGAAGCTTTTTGATCTCTCTCAACCTCACGATTTCATGTCATTTCTTCATTTCTCCATGCTCAGAATTCGTTTTATGTGTTATTGGGAAAATGTGAAGAAATGGGCCACAATTTTGGGGTTTGAGGAGGCCATTTTTCCTATGTGAGCAAGTTGGGATCTTCCCTCACGTTTTTTCTGCATTTTCCCTAATTTCTCCAAGATGGGAAACCCTTTTTTGTGTTGTTTTGTGAATGGGAAAAAGAGACCCATGATTTGGGTGTGCATGGAGGTCATTTCAGCTCCTACGATGCCTAGAAATGTTTGGTGAAAACATATTTATCTCACAGAGTTTGTTTTCCCATTTTAATGGGTCATTTTTGGTTGCAAATTCTATTTTTGGTAATGCCCAGCGGATGAGAGAATAGATCCAAGATATGAGGGTTGATGAGGCCATTTTTACCTCTGTGAATCCCAAGAACATTTCCTTAAATCATATTTGCTCATGCAGGGTTATTTTCCTCTCAGCCATTTCATTTTGGTTTCCCACAAACATTTTGTTCATACCCAGCAGTTGTGTGTGGTTGTGTTTGATTAATTGGTTGACTGTGTGTTTGATGCAAAGTGTGTCTTAGTTGAGTAAGTCCAAGGAACCCCTATGCTATTGGTTTGTTTCCTTAATTGCCGTGAAACCCAGTTGTTCATTATCTTGGTTGGATAGTCTGTGAAACCCAACCGTGTGTTGTAGGATTGACTATGGATGTATGGTATTGTTGTTGTTAGCTCTCCAAGAAACTACTTAGTGGTTACAGCTAAGTATGCTTGGTAACTTGTAAAATCATTATCTTTCAGTAAGTGGATCGAGGGGATACTAGAATGGCACAATGGAAATACTGCTAATCCAAAT
This sequence comes from Pseudotsuga menziesii, assembly GCA_001517045.1. Taxonomy (NCBI): domain Eukaryota; kingdom Viridiplantae; phylum Streptophyta; class Pinopsida; order Pinales; family Pinaceae; genus Pseudotsuga; species Pseudotsuga menziesii. Next base: position 165,962 of record LPNX010496458.1, on the reverse strand, counting down.
AGTTCAATGAGCCAGTGCTCTTAGAAACTGCAAATCAGATGATAAATAACAGACAAGACATGCAGAATATTGCTCAGACAACCAAATACATTAAATTGTAGGGTTCATACAACCAAGTACATACATAACGCAGGGCTATACTAAACAATAAGAAGTTCCTCCATCAAATCATGAGCATAAGCTAAGCTAATTCAACAGAGTGCAGAATAATGGTGGATGACAAAAAATCTGATTACAATAACAAGAGAAAACTGTGATTTTATTTGAATAGCAACCAAAACATAAGCCAAGTTTCTCCAAGCTCGAACCCCCTTTTTCAGTTTGAGTTCTTAGGCTTTTAAAGCCTTTACAAACAATTTCCAGATCCTAAAAGCATGGATCTGTTGAGTTTAACTAAAACATTAACTGACAGTTAAAAGCAAAAAGATAGGGACTGATCCCTAAAATCAAGGAAATGCTGATATGGAGATCTCCTTCAATAGCTTGGTGGTTGAGATCTGGGCAAAAATTTAGAGAAAAATTGCAAAACAGGCTTTCGGCAGCTAATGTTTTTTTTTGTTAACGCCTTTAGCTGCCGAAAGCTGGCCTTTTCGGCAGCTAATGAGCGCTGTGGTAGCTCGCCTAAGCTGCCGAAACCCGTGGAATTCCTAAAAAACTGCCTTTGGAAAAAATCAATTTTCTCAACCGTCCGATGTCCATTTTGCATGTTCAAATAGTCGATTTTGATCTACAGATCATAAGCTATCCACTGGTGCTTCTAGATATGAATTTGGAGTTCAGGAAGGCCGTCAAAATTTCCCTACAATATCACGCGATTTCAGCAAAAATATTCCTCCAATTTCCATTCACTGCTCTGTGCAATAATTATTTTTGCCAATTCCTTGACAATTCTGCTGCTTTTAGTCCTTTAGCTTTACTGGTCAGGATATAGCTGCTAGTATTTTTCCAGAGCACAATATTTTTTAAATTTACACATGGAAACATTTTCGGCAACTAAAATCATTCTGGCAAACCAAATTAGCTGATGAAACTGGCCTGTTTCGACAGTTAAGTAAACTTCCACAGACTTAGTTAACTGCCGAAAACTGAGATTTTGAATTTTGAAGGCCATGACTTATAGAAATAAAGATTTTTACCCATTCTGTCATCCAAAATGACGGTGGTCAATTTGGGAGATAACATCTGGCTCCTACTCGGGGATGGAATCCTCCCAGTGAGGTTCCGAAGAACAAGTAGTTCCAATAGCCTTTAGTATTGGGCATGGAGTCATCAAGTCTCTAACACTGATCACTCTGCAAATTTTAGATTTCCTGCATTTTATTGAAAAATGACTTCCCAAAAGGAAAACTATTGTAACTACTAGCATCCTGTGGTCCAGTATATCTCCAATCTGGCTTCCCTATCTGAAATGCAGCTTGCTTCAAGGCCGAGATCATGTATTTATCATAGCAGTGGTTTTCTTCAATACCCAGGAACTTCCATCTTTCATCAGAAAAAGGATAGGCAGAGCTGCTGCAAACTGTATCAAAACAAGGTTCAGTTCCCTGATGGGCTTACTAATACATGCATAGATCTCTAAACAGATTTCAACAGATCTTCTAATACAAATCACTAATCAAGAGAAGATGCCACCCAGCTTCCTAGCAAAGTCATCATCATCATCATCTTTTTGCAGCTCATCTTCATTGCTGTGACCAGCTTCATTGCATTTTCTTGTTCATCCATTACTACAAGCTCTGCTCCATTTGAAAGAGCTGATGGCTGGTCTTCTATAAAAACATCCACATCATTAGATGCCTCGATGTCATCCACGCCAGGAATAAAAGTGGACAGTTCAGGTGTATAGTTGTCACTGGCTGAAAATTCTCCCTCCTCAACATCTTTCTTAGGTGGTGGCAAGTCAACATTTCCCTTGCTTTATCTTGAAAAAAGAAAATCCCTTCAACAACCAATTTTGCAAGAATCCTACCAAGAAACTTGGGAGCCTTGGGTGCATCAACACTGAGATTCTCCAATGAAAATAATACAAACTCCAGCCCTTCTAGCAATTATCCCTCATTTAGCAATAAAGGATCAGTCTTGCATAAATATGTAAGTAGCTTCCCCAGAAGATCAATTTCAACAACTTTCCTGCCAAAAGAAATCTTTTATCCAAAGTGACACCATAGTTGGATGAAACAATGGTGCCTTAAGGTCATCTACACAACGAGCTGCTTCCTTCATGTCTCACACACTGTAACATTCCTTGATTGCTATTTCAGCCAAACTTGTTTCCAATCTTCTCCCAAAAAAAAGAACTAGATTCAGGTGCAGAGGATACCCTGTTCCAACCATCTTATCCATTTGTGCCAACAGAAGAGTTTCTGAATGTTGAATTCACTGGCTGTTGAAAAGATAGCCTACTTGGTCTTGAAACTTTGAATGCCTTCTCTACTTATTCAAAAACAACTGAAAATGATCTACGTGCTCATAAAATGAGCTTATTCATCTATCTACCCCTACACTAACCAAGAGAGGTAGATTCATCAAGTAAAAGCACACTTCCAACACAGCCATGTAAGAAATTTATTTGCTGACAAAATTCTTGATCTTGATCCCAAAAATAAAAGAATACGTAGCCAACAGAGATATGTTCTGGAAAAATGACAGAAACATCTTTCATCTGATAAGAATATCCTGATCTTTATACTACTCAATGATTCCAGAAAAGCAGCGATAGGATCAATAAAAAAGTAATGGAATACCTCTTCAAGCTTCTGTTCTGCCTGTAAATGAAAATAATGTGGTTGGCTGTCTTCCTTGATCTCAATGGTGTGTGTAAACTACTCAAGATCTGCTAGAGAAGCATATCCAATAGATTGCTGATCTGGACTGCTCAAGATCTCGCCACCATCACTCTCTTCAAAAGTGCTGCAATCTACCTTTGTCTGCAAGTCTGGAAGATGTGGGCTGTCCTCGGCATATGCTGCAAATTCAACCCCAAGATTCGGATCTTCTCTGTTATTAGGATAAAGAGACTCATGACTAGTATCAACTACAGCATCAACCCATTCTTGATCATGATTCTCATGTTCTAGCTGAAGATTGGACAGTCCTTGCAAATCTGGACTTTGTAAGCTGCCCTCATCAACCTCTGCAGATCTGAAACTGTCAGTTGTTGTCTTGTTAGTCTGCTCATCATCTTCAAAATTTTCAGAGATAAAAATCTGATCTTCATGACAAGTAACAA
>LPNX010496458.1:1930-162115 GCA_001517045.1 Pseudotsuga menziesii | reverse complement strand
AATCAAGGAAATGCTGATATGGAGATCTCCTTCAATAGCTTGGTGGTTGAGATCTGGGCAAAAATTTAGAGAAAAATTGCAAAACAGGCTTTCGGCAGCTAAAGTTTTTTTTTTTGTTAACGCCTTTAGCTGCTGAAATCTGGCCTTTTCGGCAGCTAATGAGCGCTGTGGTAGCTCGCCTAAGCTGCCGAAACCCGTGGAATTCCTAAAAAAACTGCCTTTGGAGAAAATCAATTTTCTCAACCGTCCGATGTCCGTTTTTCATGTTCGAATAGTCAATTTTGATCTACAGATCATAAGCTATCCACTGGTGCTTCCAGATATGAATTTGGAGTTCGGGAAGGCTGTCAAAATTTCCCTGCAAGATCACGCAATTTCAGCAAAAATATTCCTCCAATTTCCATTCACTGCTCTGTGCAATAATTTTTTTTTGCCAATTCCTTGACAATTCTGCTGCTTTTAGTCCTTTAGCTTTACTGGTCAGGATATAGCTGGTAGTATTTTTCCAGAGCACAATCTTTTTTAAATTTACACATGGAAACATTTTCGGCAACTAAAATCATTCTGGCAAACCAAATTAGCTGATGAAACTGGCCTGTTTCGGCAGTTAAGTAAACTTCCACAGACTTAGTTAACTGCCGAAAACTGAGATTTTGAATTTTGAAGGCCTTGACTTATAGAAATAAAGATTTTTACCCATTCTGTCATCCAAAATGACGGTGGTCAATTTGGGAGATAACATCTGGCTCCTACTCGGGGATGGAATCCTCCCAGTGAGGTTCCGAAGAACAAGTAGTTCCAGTAGCCTTTAGTATAAGCCTATTGTTCCCTAGTGCCTTATGGAATCATGGCTAGCTCAGGGGTGGAATTGATGCGGATAGATTGATGAGCACACTAGCCTATGGTTTGGTGGAACATTGCAGCGACATAGCCAGTTGCAGGAAAAATTATTTTCAAGATAAGTATTCTTTGGGTATTTATTTTTTATAACTGTATTTGTTTTATGAATTAATATGAACATGCTGAATTCTTAAATGAATGTTATTTTCTTCAACTATTTCTTTCATGTATAATGCATCTATGTATGTTTTTAATTCAATGCATTTTTATATCCGTGTCCATGGGGCTAGATCGCTAATTTGAAAGTAGCACTGCATAGCCACGTCCTCTTCGTCATTGGGATAAGGGGCGGGGACGTGACAGCATGGTATCAGAGCAATGGTTGTAGCATTGGGCCTCAATGGGCCATGACGAGTAGTTGACAGAGGCAGGATCACCCTCTGTGGTCAGCAGTAAAAGCAACAGGAAGTTGAAATTTTCAAAAATTTCCTAAGTGTTGGAAATTTCCTGTCGGCTCAGTCAGTCGAGTTGAGCCGACACATGTCAGCTGAGTTGGCTGAGTCAAGACGATGAAGCCTGCAGCAACTGTGTTAGCATGAAAGGCTAAGTTGAGCCGACAATGAAGGCAGACAAAGAAAAAAAAATTAGAATTTTTTCCATGTCTTTGAAGAAAGTTTGCATGTCGAAAAAACTGGGTGATTTTTGTCGATGTGTCAACTGCATTGGGAGAAGTTGAGTAGACACATCAGCTAAGTTTTCTAAATGGAGCCAACAAATATCCATGTGAGTGTTTCGTCTAACCTAGCCAAGTTTTGCTGTTGGAGCAGGGTCCCGCAGCTACAGGAAAAGCTGCTATATCGGGACATGAAAGTCAAAGGTAACAGTACCTGAGCGACCGAGAAGAGAGAGCTCACCCACTGTACTTAAGGTAGCGGTGAAGACAGGAGGGATCAACTACCCTCATAAAGATAAAAGGAGAAACGGGCCGAGGTATTGAAGATGAAGTACAGAAGGGAGGCGACCAAGGAAGCGGCGCTTGTACCCACGATCAGCGTCGGGAAGCGTGGAAGACTGCAGAAAGCTGTGGTGTGACAGAAAGTGGTAGTTCAAAGTATAGAGACACTGACTGTCACAAATTATGGTTTTTGGGTTACTGTTGGGAAAGGCCCACAGTTTTTTAATGGCGAGACCTTCGGGCCACCTATAAAAGCATGTATTTTGTATTATGAAAGGTTAGCTAGTCAGTCGATATGCAGCTCATAGACATTTTGTATTGTAAGATAGTGAGAAAGAGTCGAGCTCTGGTTCTGTTATTCAATCTGTAGTTATCTTACTGCAACCAGTAGCCGGCTCCAGGGGCATGTATGTAACAATCCGCAGGGATTGAGAGAGAGAGGGAGAGAGGAAGAGTATATTGTAAGAAGGCAATATAAGAAGAGAGAAGAGATCTAGGAGAGAAGGGCTCCCGACGGTGTGCGCAGAGTTACCCAGAAGATCTCAGCTGCATATGATGTTGCAGTGGAACTGTGTTTACTCTCCCAAGTTATAATATATAAACCAGTTCCCGTGGACGTAGCTTCTACCCTGGAATTGAACCACATAAAATCAGTGTGTCATGTGATTTATTCATTTGATTGTGTTTACTTATTACTATATGTCATTCATTACATGAAATTTGCTTACAGTTAATGTATGTATGCTGTCTTTCAGTTACAAGTAGCATAGAGGTTTACATGCAAGTTGAATGAATCAAGTATTATGTGTAAGAGTTTATCAGTACTCGATTCATGATAGTAAGAGACAACCCGATCCGAAAATCTTTCAAAGCTGCTCCAGTCGTTAGGTAGCTGTCTTTGACGGGATTAAGGCCCCGTTGCCTTCCCTAAATTACTCCCAGCTACAGGAGGAAGACTCAAAGGAAAAATGAAGTTAATGTTTGTTAACTAAATCTATACTACACCTATGAATATACAAAGAAAACTGCTGAAGATAATGACTAAGTTAGTTGATATTTTACACAACTAATAACTCAAAATTACTCTAGTTAAACCAATTAACCTATGAGTGCAAGAATCAATGATTAAGAGAATATTAACAAATTCAAACCAATTACATAAATTACACTATAGACACATGTACATTCATAACAAGACTGAAAGGTAACTTGGCAGAGTGTAAGTGTAAAAAATCTGATTGAATATAGTTTCTATAAATAAAATAAAAACTACCGCTTATATCTCCTACGTATCCTATCCTGATCAGGAGCATGATATTATTTAACCCTAGAATTAACTTGCAAATAATAATAATATGTTGAGAATCCTGAAAACTTCAGAAGAAATTCTGAGATTTAAACAAGACAACACACAGAACAAGTACATCACATACACTATAATGATAATATCAAATTTACTATATGACATGAATTGCAAGTTAAACCAGCATAAATCGACAGTTAAATATGATGCATCTGCACATTTGTTTAAAGAAATATAACAAAACATAAAGACTGTGAAAAGAAATAACAAGATCATACAATACTATAAATACATTTCCATAGTAAAAATACTGCAAATATATTTATAAATATCACTAGTCAAAAGATGCTGCAACTGCTAACAAGAAATTGTCTTTAGCTACAGGAAATGGTAAAGTGATCCTATTCTTCCCTTTCCAAACCATCGACCCTTTTTCCAGTAAAACCATTTATCCCTAAATACATTCAATCTCATCTAGAGATAGTTCTAGAAAACAGGAAACTACATCATCGTAATCTTAACCAATTTCATTCACAAATAGTAAAATGACAAATGAAATTGTCATTTTCTATATACGTTGTGATATCCCAAACTTGAAAAGATTCGGCTTATAGTGCTAAATCATAGAACGATAAAGACACTAGTAATTGAGTGACACCTGGGAGACAACATGTCCATAATTGAAAATGATTTTGACTAATTCGTTTATAATTCTCCGAAGATCATCCTGAAAACGAGCGATCACCAAAATACAAGAACAGCGCATCTGGAAAACCAAGCAAATCATCTGCAAAATCACATAGTAGGAATTAGTACAAACACGAGGGTAAATAAACTAAATGTCATAATCCACCAACTAACTTAAAAGAATACCTAGAAAACAAAAATCACTTCATTATCATTTGCTTCTTTTACTAACAAACTTCAAACCTGAAATACTTTTAGACATATGTACAGAAGTGAGTATCCCCAAAATACTATGACTTAACAGGAGTATTGAAAACCTGTATATTCACACCAGTCGCCAGATTTTGTGAAAATGGAACCTGTGAGTGACCTTTAAGCTGCATCAAAGTAACCTGAGCATTTAGCTCACGTACTTTTTCCTCATTTTTACGATTCTCATGTTGCAGTCTCATAACTCTAGGAATTAAATTTTTCTTGTGTCTCTTCAGATGCAAGATGCATTTATCAGTTGAATCAGATCTCTCCTGCAATTTCACATTTTCAGCTTTCACGGCATCACTACGTGCCACCATCTCTATTATTTCTACCTCCATTCTGTGTACCTTGTCAAGCAAACAATTAACAAACAGTGGGTGAATTGCTTCACCAATTCGATAAGGAGCAGGTAGATTTGCTTCAATAGATTTACCCCTAATTGGAGGATCGAGCACAGAGTCAATTTGGGGATTCTTATCAGAGATATGAGGACTGTTCTCTACATGGTGAATGATAGGCTCATGATCCAAATCAGGGCCACCATGCGAGACATGTCTATTCTCCTCATCATCTAACACAACTGTTTCAATGTCTTTGTTATTCTTCACAGGGGACTTAACAACATTGACTTTGGACACCATGCTTCTAGTAAATCTATCGGTAACCTTAACATTCGGCTTCTTGCTCATTTGTTTGCAGGGTTTGGCATTACGATTCGGTGTTACCAGGGAAAGGTTTAAATATTTTCTCCTACGCTTAGAACACATGGGAGAACCGAGACTTGACATAGGAGTGGGAGCGATATCTTCATGGACACTGGGGTTTGCACAATCATTAGGGTTTGGCATAGGCTCATGTACAGGTGAATTCAGGACTTCACAAGGCTGCTGATGCCTTGCACACTCCTCTGCACAATCGAATTGACAATGGCAAAATGCCGTAAAACCATTATGCTCAAGAAAATCATCCCATGAATGATTTCGTTTAGACAGCTCCCTCTCTACCAACATTCTATCAAGACCATGGTGAAAGAGACTCCGGCCGATATTCTTAGGACCCTTTTTGATGGCCAAAGACATCTTGGTCATGCTTTGAACTAAATAATAGGGTAAATTTATAGGCAGACCGAGAAAAATAGTCATCAATCTAAGGTGATAAACATATGCAAAGGAAAGACAGCCCTTACAAGTCACATACCTGTGAATGACATCCAAAACCGGTCGCCATTATTTTTTGAAATATTTGCGCGACACACCGGCCCTGAAGGACACATCCTAGCAAGGGTTCTTTAACATCTGCCTCCATTCAGTAGATTTCATCTACTTGGATTTGAACCAACATTCACCTGTTAACGGTAGGCTCGTGGCTGAGGAGACTGAGTGCTCATCAACTCTAAACTGAAGGTCGACCACCATAACTCTAGCATCAACCAGCGAGAGGGAAAATAACCTAGTAACTTCAGGGTTCGAGTCTGCGAACTTACGGAAAAATGGAAGCCACCCAACTGCTTCTACCTTGTCTAGGAGCTCTGGGTTCCCGTCAAGAAGCTTCGTGTCATTAGGTTCAACCCTAACAACCGGGGCCATTACTGTGAGTGCGAATGCACGCAGTTGCACACAGAAGAGATACAATGGATCGCAACAAGACAGAACACTGGAGAGCAAGAATTCAGGATGCAAACCAAGCAAAAACCACAAACAATGAAACCTGACTCTTTCATAAACGAAATGCGACATGAGTAAACTCAGACAAGAACCCTGTAAACTCGACATGAGCGAACGGGAATGATTACACAAAGAGGTCATCACCAAAATGGAAAGAGGCGGCGAAGACTCCAAAGCAACCTCACCTTGCCATGATTTATTCGGCTCGATCGTAATAAAACCACACAATGCATAGAGCACAGGTGTTCAACAAGAAGGAAGACATGACGCTGATCTCATACTGCAATTAAATGTCATTACAGAGTTATGTATGAGTATGATGATGACATATCAGCCTTCAATCGAGTGTATCGGATTTGGGAAAGGTGATGCGAATTACACCAACCATAAGAAATGAACCTTGAGCGTTAAAGCACAAACCTTGTTATATCATTATGTGAAAACACATATGGCATAACCCCTTATGTCAACCCCAATCATTAAGTGTAAAATATAAGTTACGCATGGAGAAAATTGCAAATATCGAAGCCAAATACTTATGGTAGGATCAATCATAATTCGAAGATTAAAGGACGAACTTTGTATAAGGCACCCCTAGATGAAATATTTAGCCTTTCATATTCCATAACCTTGTCAAATTTGCAATTAAAATACCAATAAAACATACCAATTAATAAATGTTCAAACAAGGCTTATGGAGAGAGGCATATAAACCCAAAGCTTATCCCCTAATTTCAAGACACAAATCCATTCAAAATAATGATTTTGATATAACGACCCTTTGCCAAATAACCATAGTTTCCAATGTCATAAAAACAATGGAATTTCACTGTTTCAATAGCTAATGGAATTTCACCATTTCAGTAGCTCCCGATTCTGTAAGTTGACATGAGAAATTCAAATATTTCATCAAGCAAAATTTCATTTTGCTTGATGAAATTCATTTTTTAAGGCTATTGAGTAGGGGCACAACAGATGGCGACTGACTGGGCGGAACAGTTATCTCTATTTTCTTGACCTGAGATCATGCAATCAAAAGAAAATTAGATCCCCATGCATACTATTGTACAGAAGTCAATAATTTTCATCTCAAACAGCTCCAGGGATTTCACATTTCCAAAAATTACCAAAAAATTATACTTTTAATTATTTATTTAATAAAGATCAGGTCTCTCACAAAAATCAGTCCAAACGAATTAAGGCAGTAAGTGATTTGGTTTTGAAGAATAAAGTCTCAATACCACAAGCATGGCCCTGTGTTGCAGCTGCAACAATTTCCCAAAATTCCAAAAATTTTTAGGACCCTCCTTTGCTTTGGATTAGTTTGGTTTTCTTCTTTGAGTTGGTCTAATAATGATTTCTCAGAATGATTTTCTAATACTTGAATTGATTTACCACTTGTTGGATTCTCCCTCCAGCACTTGAAATAATCCATTGTATAATAAAGCTTTATCGCTGCCTTTGAATGTTCAAATCAGAAATTTGTTTGGTTGAAGCCCCGCCATTGCGGATGGATAATCGGTTTTGGCTTCGTTACTTTTCTCCGATACGCTGGTTCTCACATCGACTACTTTTTGGTTTTGCATCAGAATTCTTATTACTTCTTCTTCCGTAGTTGCGGATGGCAAGCTGCTTCCTCTCTCGATCATTGCTTTAATGTTTTGATTCCCGCTTTGTTGTTTTCACCGATCTCGTAAGTCATGGGATTCCACTGTTGCGGCTGCGGAAAGATTTATTTTTTCGGTTGACTAATCATTTTCAACTCCGACGTTGTGGAAGGTCGCGCGCTTTACTCTTGCGCCGTTGCGGCTACGAAAGGCATAACCCTTCCGATCTTTAGTCATCCACTCTTTTGATTCGGGTCTTATTTGGGGGGGTGTGATATCCTTTTGGTATACGCTGTTGCTGTTGCGGCTGCGTCTCTGCTTTCATTCCAATGTTAGAAATCCGACGCGTGGTTATTTGTCACCCGGTTATTTCCGCCATTGCGGGTGGAGCTATGGTTTGGTATTCCGCCGTTGCGGAAAGAAATACACTTTCATCTTTCGATCCAAATGTCTCCGACGTCCGAGTTTTTGACTTTTCCCCACCACGCATGTCTACTATATATAGATGGGGTTGGGATTGTTGGATTATCTTATTATTCTACGCGTTTTTCAACTGTTGCCATTCCAGCTATCAAAATCATTACTGTCGCTCACTCGCGTTCGCCCGGTCCCCCATTTTTGGTACACGCAGTCTAGGTGTCTCAACCGTAAAGCTCGACAGGACTCTCCACACCAGTTACACTGCAGTGCCAGGTAGGCTCGTACTTACCTTTCCCCGTTCTGTTTGAGCATTTGATGAGGTTTTCCACTGTTAGGTTTTGGTTGTGGTCATTTTCTTCACCTCGTTAGATACCCGCATATATAGTAGAGGGGGGGTCATATTATGACTATTAGCATGGGTGTTTTGACCCACGGAGTAGTATTTTGCTCGCGACCGTTTGTTTGCAACCTTGCGCGTAGTAAATGGGGGTTTGGTGCAGACAACCGTTACGCCGTCTGCACCAAGCTGCCCTGTTTGATGATGATTTTGCAGGGGAAGGTTTTTGTGGTTTTCCTGTAGCATCTGGTGGTTTCCCCCTTTTGTTGTGATTTTCATATTACCCGCATCCTCGAATAGCAAGCGTTTCGCTGCACTGTTCCGTGCACAGTCGATTTTAAACCCTAACCGGTGGAGGGGATATGTCACGGCTTTTAGCTTGTTAGCCATAAATCACATGGGTAGTGGTTTTGTTCAAAGCTCCACTGAAGTCTTGCGTAGTTTTCCCCTGTCTGTCCCGCGCAGTGAAATAATAATGGCACCCATAGAGAGCGGAGGTTTTAGTCGTGTTAATGTAAATGTTTTTCCTGCAAACAACACGAGTCTTCTCCATTTTTATATAGATTTCATTCCTGCTGGATTTTATTGTTAGAACTATTCTCGTATTGAAGAGCGGGGGTAGTTTTCATATATGTGCTTTATTTGACTGATTTCCATCATGCTAGACATAGACAAAGTCACTGAACACTACACTTTGTGTTTCAATAGTTCTGTTAGTTAGGGCCATTTCAGCTTATATACATGCATATGTTTTCTTCATTAATTAATTGTTGTCATGGTACCAATAAAAGGAGTAAAGCGCTACACATTGTTATGTAAATGTTCACAACTTAACCAGGAATGGCTTAATATTTACAATGTTATATATGACAGGAAGAATTTGAGCTCATAATGTCAAAAAGGAAAAAGAAGAAGGCCCCTGTGGTCGAGGAGGAACTAGAAGTGGAAGTTGTCACCAAAACAGAATACATATACGAAGACACTAAGTGTATATCTGGTGTGGAGCCTGAGTACCAGTGGGGGGATATTTACAGGCTGATCACGTGCAGAGAAGTTCCTGATATAGGCTTGGAAGAATAATCCATATATACCAACATAGAGAGATCTTCACTGATGAAGATCACCACCAGACCAGAGCTGTTCCCATGCTCTGAAGTAATCGGTTGGATTTTGCCCCGGGCAGATGTCACCCCAATGATCTTGGAAAATGTTGAAAAAATAGGGCTATGTTGCTTATAGCCCCGGATATGTAGCTCTGGCCTATCACCTGCCAGAAGCACAAGTGTTTTTATCTGATGATTGGCTGAACAACGTTAGAATGGACCTTGTTGAAACTATGAAAAAGATGCCGTTGCCTGGAAAACATTTCAAAAATAGGCCAACGAGTGATTATGATACAGCCAGCTTAAGAAACCCATACAGGTTCATAGCTTTAATGCTCAACAAGATTTTTGGAAGAGCCCATGGCAGGTTCTTCAAATTGGAATGGATGCCCATCATTTTTTATGTTGCAACCCAGGGGACAATTTTCAACTGGGCCAGCATTGTATCTAACAGCCTCTCTGCCTGCTTGGCTTCAGCTTTGGGAGGAGTGTCCCAAAAGAGATCTGAGCTCTACATGAGTTCCATACTTGTAGACTGTATATTATGCAATCAACCTTTCCTTGGCCTCAGATGCATCTGGGACAGGGAGAGGATGCCTATCTATTCTGCTTATAGACCACTGTGGGCACACCAGTACCACAGTCATTATGGAGAAGTCTATGAGCACTTCATCACGCCTTTATATACACTCATTTTCCTGAAGGAGTGTGATTGTATGTCCGAGGAGGCACTGCAAGTAATGGCGGAGTATGCAGATTATTATTTGACTGAAGATGGCCTCTACTTCAGGATGTTTGGAGGGTCGAGACCTCCTTCCATGCTACCCAAATATGCTACTGACTACATCATTCACAAGGAGGATGTGAGGCAAGTCTTCTTGGATGGCATAGGGAGCTTTCTATTCGAGCACAAGAAGACTGCTTATCCTCCTTTGCCCTTCAAGTTGGGAAGTTACAGGCTCACTAGGGTAAAGAAAGCTGATGAATTTGTAGAAGAGTTGGAAAGGTTTCATTTTGGTGAGATGCCTTTCCATAGAAATGAATCCCGTGGGAAAGTAGCTGAGCATTGCAAAGAGAACAACGTCCACTTTGAGTACACCCACCATTGGAATAGGGAAGAATCTGTCTTTCGAAGTGCCTTGAACATAACATCTTTGAGAAGAAGATTCAAGAAGAAGATCACCACCAAAGGTGGGAAGGGAGATGAGCAAGCAAAAGCTGAGGAGGAAGCCAAGAGAAGAAATGAGGAAGCTCAGAGATTGGCACAAGAAGTTGCACGGTGGCTGGAAAAAGAAGAAGAAGAGAAAAGAAAAGTTGCACAAGAGGAAGTTAGAAAAGCTAAAGAAGATGCAAGGAAAGAAGAAGAAGAAAAGAAAAAGAAGCTTGATGAGGAGCTCCAAAAGCAAGAAGTAGAAAGGCTAAAGCTGACACAGACAGAGCAGTCAGCTTCTGACACAGCTGGAGGGCAGACCCAGGACGTGGAGAACCCCGAGGTTCAGGACCCACAAGTACCTGCTGCCAGCACATCCATGGTCCCCACACTCAAGCTGGTCCCCTTTGTACAGAAAAAAGGGGAAGAGATCTCTGACTTCAATACTTTTTTCTATGACCGGGCGACAAAGAGAATAATGAAGAGAATAGAAAGTAAGATTGAAACGGGAGGTCTACCTGGAAAAATGATAATGGATACACCTGTTGTATTTGGAATAGAACAGGACCCTTGATTTACCATTAGAGCAGGAGCTGCATTAATCCAAGCTTCAGAGCATAATGTAGACAAGATCATGACAGACTTGGAACAATCCAAGAAATCCTCTGCTCAACTTAAGGATACATTAAGGAAAGAAAGAGAAGAAATAAATAGGCTGAAAAGAAAGTATGAGGACATGAAAGAAGAGATGAGAGACTCCAAGAATGGACTGCAACTCCTCCAAGTGGAGAGAAAAGTTCTGGAAACTAGATAGGAGTCTCTGGAGAGAGTGCAGAAAGAATATCAAGAGCTAAAGATTGAAAAGGAACAGCTGCTGGGAAAGGTAGAAGAGATAGAAGAGTAGCAAAAGATCCTCTTGGAGGCCAATGAGATGCACACCCAAGAACAGGAAAAGAAACATCAAGAGCAGATTTCCTCTCTAAAAACTGCTCTGGAGGAAGCAAGGGAGCAATAGGTTAACCTCCAACCGTTCAAAGAGCATGTTTTGGACCAAAAGGCTAAGATGCTGCAGCTACAGACTGCTATAGAGGGAGAGAGGTGCAAAGTGCTGCAGGTAGATGGCCGATTGGAGGAAATCCTGGAGACCTCCTCTTACTTTGTAGATAGATCTCATGACGTTCTTGAAGTCCTGACTACAAGAATGGAGAGGCTAGAAAACAATGAAGAAACTCCAGCAGAACTGCCATCAAAGGATCAACAGGCCCTCAAGCGGGATTATGACTTAGTGGAATTCGCTATCAACACCGCAAAGGATTTCAAAAAGGCCATTAAAAAGACAAAAGGAGCATGCACCGATTTTTTCAGAAGGCTTCTCATTACCTACAACCAGTGCCAGATAGAGGCTGAGCAGAGGCTTGAGGCTTTCCTGGATCACAACGCCTTTGTGGAGTTCTTGCAGAAGAGATACCAGGAGGAGGAAGCTAAAGTATAGCATATTAAAGCCTTGGATGATCAGATCTTGAGGAGCGAAGTAGATCATTCAGCTATCAGCGTGTAGCTTCTGGAGGATCAGCTTCGATTGAGTGCAGCCAGGATTGAGGCTATAAAGAACCAAGATGTTAAATTTGAGATCAATATTCAGTTTTTAGAGCCTTGTGTGTTTGAGGGAATTACCTCTGAAGCTTCAGCATGGAAGAAATTTCTAGATGCCCATGTGGGACCCTCCTCATAAAGGATTGGTCACTTTTTGTAATATGTAACATTTTGTAAAAACATTTGAGAAAATTCAAGCGTTGGGAAACGAAGATCTGGCAAGCCCAAAGGTTACTTTGGGCAGCCCAATCATCTCACTCTTTTGTATAAATGTAGAAGCTTAGAAGGGAGCAAGGGGCTTTTTCCAAGTGAGACATGAAAGCGATATTGTAAGAAGAACTAATTTTTTTTGCAATAAAGAGTAATTGTTTTTCCTATTGGAGAAAGATTGGTGGCATTTCAAATGTTATGCTGTGGATGGTGGAAAGATGAACTATTTTTTTTTTCTAGCTTTTGTCCATTAACCGTGAGATCGTTCTAACTCTTAGAACCTATGTTCTTGTTTAAATGATTTCTGGTTTATTTTGTGGAATTACCACCATGAGTAATGTATGCTGTTCATAAAACAATTGGCTATCTGATTGTTGAAATATATTTAATTGTTCATGTGTTGTAGAAAGAAACATCAGCTACCTGTAATTTCTATTTATAATGCATGCACAATACACATTACTCATAATTAAGTTATAGCTTTCTCCCCGGGGATAGATAGATAAATAGTTAGTTTTATTTTATTACTGCATATGTGATTGAGATGCTTGTGATTGCTAAGACGAGAGGTAAGAACCTGTGCATCACATTGTGAATGCTCCTTGCATCCTTATCACCCTGCATGGTTAATTAGGCATATGCATATCATACTTAAATAAAAAATAAAAAATACACGGTGGACCAGGCCACAACCGATAAAACCCTTGTTTTTGTTACTTTGACCTACGGTAGCCGGACCGCAAACCAGACGGATTCCCCATACCAAACAATCATGGCCTAGTTGGGAACGTTGACTGGGGAGAATCCCTTGCTGTTGTTGCCGGCGATTTTCCAGGCATCAACAGTTATGGTGCGAGAAGGAGGGCTTCCAGTGCATGGCTGGCCGTGGAAAATTATTTTCCCAAGATTACCTTACCAGCAGATGTTTTGAAGCTTTCAACCTAACCCAAGCACTCATAGGTTTGGTTCTACCTTTGAAGTAAGAAATCCCATTTTCACCTTACATTGCTCTTTTCTCAGAGTCCGTTTCGTTCACCTTGCTCATGGCTGGTGTAAATGTCCAAGCCCAATCCACTGCCGGCTTGGAGAGCTAGGTCACCTTTGAACCTCACACCTCCCTTGCATAACCTACCTCAAGCTTTTGATAAGCTACTACCTAAGTTTGATCCTGATTAAAAGACTACTGTAGATGACCACTTGTAGAGTTTCTATTTAGCTATAGAAGGGTTAAGGGCTGGGGAGTACGAAGATGTTGTCTGTAGATTGTTCCCTCACACCCTTAAGGGAGCAGCAGCGTCCTAGTATTTCAGTTTTCCTACAAACTCCATTCCTGATTGGGACACCTTCGAAAGGAATTTCAGAGGTAAGTATTCATCCCAAAAGACACATGCCTCACTAATGAAAGGTATTGGTTTGTTAAGAAAAGAGAAGAATGAGAAGGTACATACTTTCACTCAAAGATTTTCAACATACCTAAAGAACTTTTCTAAAGATGATAGACCCTCTGACAAGGTCTTAATTGAATATTTCACCTCTGCCCTGGGTCTTGAATTAGCCATGTTTGCCAAAATGAAAGCATGACCCACGCTCGTAGAAACTTATGAAGAAGCAGAAAAGGTAGAGGCTGGAAAGGAAAGTATAGAAGACTATCTTGATCAACTGAGAGAAAAGACTATCGAGAGAAGAACATTATTGCTGTCTGAACCGAAAGAAGAACAATCTTATGATTATCAGGGAATGCTAAAAATGATGCAGAATCAATCCAACAAAATAATAGATCTGGAGAAAGGGAGGGAATCTCAGAAAACTTACAAACCCTACTACCAAAAAAGAGAAGATAGCAACCAATGGAAAATACCTCCACCAAATTTACCATCAATAAACATAACAGAAGTAGGGGGTGATAATTTCTGCAGTTTTCACCAACAACCTCATTCTGAAAAGAAGTGTCCTCAATGGTTAAACTCGATGGCATTGGTGATGAGTAAGCTGCTGGAATCTAAATTGACTAAGGACAGTGGTAAGGAAGAAGGAAAAAACCAGACCATATAGAAACAAGATGATGATACCATGTTCTTATGGAATGGTAGTTCTCTTTTCAACACATAAGAGAATGCTCTCAAATCTGAATACACACCAACAGCAACAAAAGATACAGACCTAGCAATTCAAGACAATGAAATCATTTCAAATATTAAAAAATTGTAGGAGAATGTCAAGAGACAGGTTGATGTGAAGGTTAAAGACAAAACACTTGCAGTCACTACTGTCAACCAGGAAACCGAGCTAATCAGTGAGCCTGTCAAACCTGTAGAAGAACAGCTAGGCGTTAATGAGGAAAACACTAAAGAAATTGAGGAGCTTAAAGAAGATATACCTACTCAAAACCAACCAGGAGAAGAAGACATAGAACCAGGTTGGGAAGAAAAAGCTGAAACCCCGCCTTTTATCTTGACCCTAGAAATACTGAATCATAATGTGCATAATTGCTTGGTAGATTTTGGATCAGCAGTGAATGTTATGCCACTGGAAGTTTGCAAAAATATTAATGGATAGCTAGAATCTACAGCCTGGGAAGTGACGCAATTAGACAGCACAGGAGTCAAAGTAGTGGGAGAGATGAAAAGTGTCCTGATTCACTTTGCTGCAAATAACAAGATATGTCAATTTATTGACATTATGGTGGCTGAAATACCGGGTGGATATGGGCTTATTCTCAACCGAGATTGGTCTTCCAGGTTGAAAGGTTATTTTGCTTCAGACTGGTCTCATTTATGGTTGCCTCTTAAGGGTACCCCTAATCGGATTAAAATTTTGAGAGAACCCTACATGAAGCACACTGTCACTAAGCTGGGAGAAAATAGTGAACCTGGTAACTCTGTCTTGGGAAATTATCTAACTGAGCTTAAGCTAAGACATCATACCTCAAGAAAGGCCAGTTCTACAATTGACACTCAGCTTGAGCTCCTTCAACTTCCTCAGGGTGATGAAGATGAATGTAGACTAGTAGATATGGTCTCAATTTCGAAAATGGTACACTTAGACCATGGATAGATTTTTGAACTTCACCTTAGCCTAGCCCTTTAACTCGTTTGGTTGAATATTTTTAAGGGCGGGTCCACTTCTTCTTTTCTTTTCTTTTTGCCTTATACATAAATAATGTTGTTTTTTCTTTAATGCTTTGGTGCTGTTTTCTTTTTGATTATTTGATTTGATGTTGTTTTCTTTTGATTTAAATGCTTTGTTAGTAGTTCTTTTGTTTTTGAATAAAGAGGAAAACTTTTGGTTGCAATGGAAACATCAGGGTCCTTTATTAACTGAAATCTTGAGCAAAAGACTGCTCTTTAAAACATAGAGTGTCTTCTAGTAGTAGTGTCCCTAACTGGCCATGCATTCATTGAAGTATTACTTAACCTCGGTAAATAACTCAGAAGTAAAAGAGGTCTGGAATACTATTTCGAGGCTCCATCCATTTCACATCTTAAATATCCAAGGGGATGACGGAAAAAGACCCACAGAAAGGAAGCAGAGTAAACGGTATATCATATATAAATGATCCCATGCCATAATTTCAGAAAAGCTAAAAACTATCAAGAGTCAAAACTCCTTAAAGAAAAAATACATATCAAAGAAAAGTATCAAAAGCATGAATCTCAAATTGCCAAAAGTTCCTCTCCGTCCGTGAGATGAAAAGTAAATCCTTCTCTCACACAAAAGGACACCATGGATAGAGGAGCCTGAATAAAATTCAGAAACAAAGGCAGATGGAGGACTCAAAAGAACTAAAGTTCAAATGGCACAAAAGTGCAGTTGGCATGGGAATGAGGAACAAAAGGATAATGCTATTTACTATCTGTTACAATCCTGTGGTGTCCAAGATGGAAACTACCTAAGGATGGGAAAAATAAACCTCACTTATTTGGCCTCCAAAGAGTTATTCAAACTTGCAAATATTTCTGATGTTACCATTTCCCAGAGATTGGACTATTTATCAATGATGAAAATGCATGGGTTGGCCAGTTTAGGAATACAGGCATCTAGAAGATTTCAATTTTTTATCCAGACAGTCTTGCACTGGGAACAAGTTAAGTCAGAAATCTGGGGTTCACCAGGTAATCGCCAATTGTTGCAGCTGCAACAATTTCCCAAAATTCCAAAAAAAATTAGGACCCTCATTTGCTTTGGATTAGTTTGGTTTTCTTCTTTGAGTTGGTATAATAATGATTTCTCAGAATGATTTTCTAATACTTGAATTGATTTACCACTTGTTGGATTCTCCCTCTAGCACTTGAAATAATCCATTGTCTGATCAAGCTTTATCGCTGCCTTTGAATGTTCGAATCAGATATTTGTTTGGTTGAAGCCCCGCCGTTGCGGATGGATAATCGGTTTTGGCTTCGTTACTTTTCTCCGATACGCTGGTTCTCACACCGGCTGCTTTTTGGTTTTGCATCGGAATTCTTATTAATTCTTCTTCCGCAGTTGCAGATGACAAGCTGCTTCCTCTCTCGATCATTGATTTAATGTTTCGATTCCCTCTTTGTTGTTTTCGCTGATCTCGTAAGTCATGGGCTTCCGCCGTTGCGGCTGCAGAAAGTTTTATTTTTCCGGTTGACTAATCGTTTTCAACTCCGATGTTGCGGAAGGTCGCGTGCTTTACTCTTCCGTCATTGCAGCTGCGAAAGGTATAACCCTTCCGATATTTAGTCATCCACTCCTTTGATTTGGGTCTTATTAGGCGGGGTGTGATATGCTTTTGGTATCCGTCGTTGCGGCTGCGTTTCTGCTTTCGTTCCGATGTTAGAAATCCGATGCGGGGTTATTTGTCACCCGATTATTTTCGCCGTTGTGGGTGGAGCTATGGTTTGGTATTCTGCCATTGTGGAAAGAAATACACTTTCTTCTTCCGATCCAAATGTCTCCGACATCTGAGCTTTTGACTTTTCCCCGCCACGCATGTCGACTATATATATATGGGGTTGGGATTGTTGGATTATCTTATTATTCTACCCGTTTTTTGACTGTTACCGTTCCAGCTATCAAAATCGTTGCTGTCGCTCGTTCGCGTTCACCCAGTCCCCCATTTTCAGTACACGCAGTCCAGGTGTCTCAACCATAAAGCTCGACAGGCCTCTCCACGCAAGTTACGCTGCAGTGCCAGGTAGGCTCGTACTTACCTTTCCCCGTTCCATTTGAGAATTTGATGAGGTTTTCCACGGTTAGGTTTTGGTTGTGGTCGTTTTCTTCACCTCGTTAGATACCCACATATATAGTAGAGGGGGGGTCATATTATGACTATTAGCGTGGGCGTTTTGACCCACGGAGTAGTATTTTTCCGTGGCTGTTTGTTTGCAACCTTGCGCGTAGTAAGTGGGGGTTTGGTGCAGACAACCGTTACACCGTCTGCACCAAGATGCCCTGTTTGATGATGATTTTACAGGGGAAGGTTTTTGTGGTTTTCCTGTAGCATCTGGTGGTTTCCCCCTTTTGTTGTGATTTTCATATTACCCGCATCCTCGAATAGCAAGCGTTTCGCCGCACTGTTCCGCGCACAATCGATTTTAAACCCTAACCAGTGGAGGGGATATGTCATGGCTTTTAGCTTGTTAGCCATAAATCACATGGGTAGTGGTTTTGTCCAAAGCTCCACTAAAGGCTTGCATATTTTTCCCCTGTCTGTCCCGCGTAGCGAAATGATAATGGCACCCGCAGAGAGCGGAGGTTTTAGTCGTGTTAATCTAAATGTTTTTCCCGCGAACAACACGAGACTTCTTCATTTTTATATAGATTTCATTCCTGCTGGATTTTATTGTTAGAACTATTCTGGTATTGAAGAGCAGGGGTAGTTTGCATATATGTGCTTTATTTGATTGATTTCCATCATGCTAGACATAGACAAAGTCACTGAACACTGCACTTTGCGTTTCAATAGTTCTGTTAGTTAGGTCATTTCAGCTTATATACATGCATATGTTTGCTTCATTAATTAATTGCTGTCATGGTACCCATAAAAGGAGTAAAATGCTGCACATTGTTATGTAAATGTTCGCAACTTAACTAAGAATGGCTTAATATTTACAATGTTATATATGATAGGAAGAATTCGAACTCACAATTTCAAAAAGGAAAAAGAAGAAGGCCCCTGTGGTCGAGGAGGAACCAAAAGTGGAAGTTGTCACCAAAACAGAATACATATACGAAGACACTAAGTGTATATCTGGTGTGGAGCCTGAGTACCAGTGGGGGGAGATTTATAGGCAGATCACGTGCAGAGAAGTTCCTGATATAGGCTTGGAAGAAGAATCCATATATACCAACATAGAGAGATCTTCACCAGACCAGAGTTGTTCCCCTGCTCTGAAGTAATCAGTTGGATTATGCCCCAGGTAGATGTCACCACAATGATCTTGGAAAATGTTGAAAAATAGGGCTATTCTGCTTATAGCCCCAGATATGTAGCTCTGGCCTATCACCTGCCAGAAGCACAAGTGTTTTTTATCTGATGATTGGATGAATAACATTAGAATGGACCTTGTTGAAACTATTAAAAATATGTTGTTTCTTGGAAAACATTTCAGAAACAGGCCAACGGGTGATTATGATACAGCCAGCTTAAGAACCCCATACATGTTCATAGCTTTAATGCTCAACAAGATTTTTGGAAGAGCCCATGGCAGGTTCTTCAAATTGGAATGGATGCCCATCATTTTTTATGTTGCAACCCAGGGGACAATTTTCAACTGGGCCAGCATTGTATCTAACAGCCTCTCTGCTTGCTTGGCTTCAGCTTTGGGAGGAGTGTCCCAAAAGAGATCTGAGTTCTACATGAGTTCCATACTTGTAGACTTTATATTATGCAATCAACCTTTCCCTGGCCTTAGGTGCATCTAGGACAGGGAGAGGACGCCTATCTATTTTGCTTATAGACCATTGTGGGCACACCAGTACCACAGTCATTATCGAGAAGTCTGTGAGCACTTCATCATGCCTTTATATACACTCATTTTCCTGAAGGAGTGTGATTGTATGTCCGAGGAGGCACTGCAAGTAATGGTGGAGTATGCAGATTATTATTTGACTGAAGATGGCCTCTACTTCAGGATGTTTGGAGGGTCGAGACCTCCTTCCCTTCTACCCAAATATGCTACTAACTACATCATTCATAAGGAGGCTATGAGGAAAGTCTTCTTGGATGGCATAGGGAGCTTTCTGTTCGAGCACAAGAAGACTGCTTATCCTCCTTTGCCCTTCAAGTTGGGAAGTTACAGGTTCACTAGGGTAAAGAAAGCTGATGAATTTGTAGAAGAGTTGGAAAGGTTTCATTTTGGCAAGATGCCTTTCCATAGAAATGACTCCTGTGGGAAAGTAGCTGAGCATTGCAAAGAGAACAATGTCCAATTTGAGTACACCCACCATTGGGATAGGGAAGAATCTGTCTTCCAAAATGCCTTGAACATAACATCTTTGAGAAAAAGATTCAAGAAGAAGATCACCACCAAAGGTGGGAAAGGAGATGAGCAAGCAAAAGTTGAGGAGGAAGGCAAGAGAAGAAATGAGGAAGCTCAGAGATTGGCACAAGAAGCTGCAGGGTGGCTGCACAAAGAAGAAGAAGAGAAAATAAAAGCTACGCAAGAGGCAGTTATAAAAGCTGAAGAAGATGCAAGGAAAGAAGAAGAAGAAAAGAAAAAGAAGCTTGATGAGGAGCTCCAAAATCAAGAAGTAGAAAGGCTAAAGCTGACACAGACAGAGCAGTCAGCTTCTGACACAGCTGGAGGGCAGACCCAGGATGTGGAGAACCTCGAGGTTCAGGACCCACAAGTACCTGCTGCTAGCACATCCATGGTCCCCACACTCAAGCTGGTCCCCTTTGTACAGAAAAAAGGGGAAAAGATCCCTGACTTCAATACTGTTTTCTATGACCGGGCGAAAAAGAGAATAATGAAGAGAACAGAAAGGAAGATTGAAATGGAAGTTCTGCCTGGAAAAATGATAATGGATACACCTGTTGTATTTGGAATAGACCAGGACCCTCAATTTACCATCAGAGCAGGAGCTGCATTAATCCAAGCTTCAGAGGATATTGTAGACAAGATCATGACAGACTTGGAACAATCCAAGAAATCCTCTGCTCAACTTAAGGATACATTAAGGAAAGAAAGAGAAGAAAGAAATAGGCTGAAAAGAAAGTATGAGGACATGAAAGGAGAGATGAGAGCCTCCAAGAATGGACTGCAGCTCCTCCAAGTGGAGAGACAAGTTCTGGAAACTACACAGGAGTCTCTGGAGAGAGTGCATAAAGAATATCAAGAGCTAAAGATTGAAAAGGAACAGCTACAGGGAAAGGTAGAAGAGCTAGAAGAGCAGCAAAATATCCTCTTGGAGGCCAATGAGATGCACACCCAAGAACAGGAAAAGAAACATCAAGAGCAGATTTCCTCTCTAACAACTGTTTTGGAGGAAGCAAGGGAGCAGTAGGTTAACCTCCAACCGTCCAAAGAGCATGTTTTCGCCCAAAAGGCTAAGATGCTGCAGCTACAGAATGCTATAGAGGGAGAGAGGTGAAAAGTGTTGTAGGTAGATGGCCAATTGGAGGAAATCCTGGAGACCTCCTCTTACTTTGTAGATAGATCTCAGAACGTTCTTGAAGTCCTGACTACAAGAATGGCGAGGATGGAAAACAATGAAGAAACTACAGCAGAACTGCCATCAAAGTATCAACAGGCCCTCAAGCGGGATTATGACTTAGTGGAATTCGCTATCAACACCATAGAGGATTTCAAAAAGGCCGTTAAAAAGGCAAAAGGAGCATGCAATGAGTTTTTCAAAAGGCTTCTCATTACCTAAAACCGGTGCCAGATAGAGATCGAGCAGAGGCTTGAGGATTTCCCGGATCACAACGCCTTTGTGGAGCTGTCACAGAAGAGATACCAGGAGGAGGAAGCTAAAGTACAACATATTTAAGCCCTGGATGATCAGATATTGAGGAGCGAAGTAGATCATTCAGCTATCAGCGTGCAGCTTCTGGAGGATCAGCTTCGATTGAGTGCAGCCAGGATTGAGGCTATAAAGAACCAGGCTGCTAAATTTGAGATCAATATTCAGTTTTAAGAGCCTTGTGCATTTGAGGGCATTGCCTCTGAAGCTTCGGCATGCAAGAAATTTCTAGATGCCCAAGTGGGACCCTCCTCGTAAAGGATTGGTCACTTTTTGTAATATGTAACATTTTGTAAAA
Organism: Pseudotsuga menziesii; assembly: GCA_001517045.1. Lineage (NCBI taxonomy): Eukaryota > Viridiplantae > Streptophyta > Pinopsida > Pinales > Pinaceae > Pseudotsuga > Pseudotsuga menziesii. Next base: position 140,759 of record LPNX010496458.1, on the reverse strand, counting down.
ACATTTGAGAAAAGTCAAGTGTTGGGAAACGAAGAGTTGGGAAGCCCAAAGGTTACTTTGGGTATCCCAACCATCTCACCCTTTTGTATAAATGTAGAAGCTTAGAAGGGAGCAAGGGGCTTTTTCCGAGTGAGACATGAAAGCGATATTGTAAGAAGAACTAATTTTTTTTTGCAATAAAGAATAATTGTATTTCCTGTTGGAGAAATATTGGTGGCACTTTCAAATGTTATGCTGTGGATGGCGGAAAGATGAACTATTTTTTTTTTCTAGCTTTTGTCCATTAACCATGAGATCATTCTAACTCTTAGAACCTATGTTCTTGTTTAAATGATTTCTGGTTTATTTTGTGGAATTAACACCATGAGTAATGTATGTTGTTCATAAAACAATTGGCTATCTGATTGTTGAAATATCTTTAATCGTTCATATGTTGTAGAAAGAAACATCAGCTACCTGTAATTTCTCTTTATAATGCATGCACAATACACATTACTCATAATTAAGTTACAGCTTGCTCCCCGAGGATAGATAGATAAATAGTTAGTTTTATTTTATTACTGCATATGTGATTGAGATGCTTGTGATTGCTAAGACGAGAGGTAAGAACCTGCACATCACATTGTGAATGCTCCTTGCATCCTTATCACCCTGCATGGTTAATTAGGCATATGCATATCATACTTAAATCAAAAATACAAAATACACGGTGGACCGGGCCACAACCAGTAAAACCTTTGTTTTTGTTACTTTGACCTACGGTAGCTGGACCACAAACCGGATGGATTCCCCATACCAAACAGTCATGGGCTAGTTGGGAACATTGACTGGGGAGAATCCCTTGCTATTGTTTCCTGCGATTTTCCAGGCATCAACACCCTGCTGCCAATAGGCATCCATAGCCTCGACAGGGTTGCTTCAAAGCCCAAAGAATGCCAGTATCCCATCTACCAGTTATAGATAGACAATTCTGGTTAGTTTGAAATATTACTATTGTTTTCTCTTTTATTTATTTATTTATTTATTGAACATACCTGAAGGCCATGGCTCTGGCTTGGTAACCAGCTAGTAACCATGTCAGTCACCAATCTGCATTACAAGAAATAAACCGGCTCGTGATGAGACCTTTTATCCCTTGGTGTTTTGTCCAGGGGTCACTGTCCCGACTTGGTGACTGGAAGCGACAATGTTACTGAACGTAAATCTATGATCCTGAAAAGACTGGCTCATGATGAGACCCTCTGTCCTTCAGATTATGTCAAAAATTAATTGTTTTTGTATTCAAATCAAACCATGGCCAGATTGTCGTTATATTTAATCTCCAATGAGATTGTCTTAGCAGATGAGGAGGAAAGATAATTCTCTTCACGAGAGGGAGTGGCATAAAAGACTTAAATAGATAACCTTCACAAATACTGCCCTAATCCTTTTGGAAAAATCTTTGTGGAGACTCATCTTATTAGTTTATATTTACATGATTTAAGAATTTCTGGTAAAATTTGGAAAGACGAAAAACCATTCACTTTTCAAGATGTAAAACAGTATGACAACATTCAGGATAAAAAGATCATGATGCATGATTCGTAGGTCAACCACAAGATTCGATGAAAAGTCATCAATCCGAGATTAATTGAACTGATCACTCTCAGAAATTATGCAAATAAAACAACAAATAGATGTGAGGGGATATTCAAAGCAAACAAATAAAATAAACACACTAAAAAATTCCAGAAACCGAGAAAACCACACAAGGTATGTACAGGATAATCCCTTGATGGGGATTAGCAGAAATATTTTTTGATCAGGTGGCCATTTACCGGAAGGTTTTCGATGTCTCCCTCCAGCGTCTGCAACCTAAATGTGATGGGATCAATTTTTTCTATAATGATAAAAAGTCCCAGCCACAGGCATTGGAACTTAGTATGTTTTCCTCTGTCTTCGTGCTCTTTGTCCCATTTCAGAACTAGGTCACCTACTTCCAAATCTCTACTAGCTGATTTTCTACGATCGATCCAGCGTTTCACTGTCTTCTGGTGTTTGTCAAACTTTTTTCTAGCTAACTCTCTTTCTTCCTCCAGTTTAAGCAGAGTATTAATCCGATGTTCCATGGCAGAACATGCTGTTTCCTGCACTGACTGGGAGAACTGTAGAGAGGGTAAGAATAGATGGGAAGGCAAGATAGCTTCTTTACTGTATACCAGGAAAAAGGGAGAATTACCTATGGCATCCTTGGGAGTCACTCTATCAGCCCACAAGGCATTAGATAAGGCGTTGTGCCAATTTCTATGATGATTAACCACTGTGCGTTTCAGAATTTTGATTAAATTTTTATTGGAAGATTCAGCTAATCCGTTACCTTGAGGATAATAATTAGCTGAATACTTTATCTTTATCCCCTTTTCTAATGCATATTCTGTTAATTTTACGGAAGAAAAATAATTTGCATTGTCAAAAATCAAAGATTCAGGAACGCCAAACCTGGTGACAATAAAAGAATCAAGGAATGATATCAGCTGTTCTGAGTTAACCACTTGCAAGGGGATGAATTCGACCCATCTAGTGAAATAATCGGTGACTGTCAAAATGTATTTGTGCTACTGTGAGGAAGCTGGTGTAATTGGACCAACAATGTCCAAACCCCATTGTTGAAATGGAACTTCAACAATAACAGGATGGAGAGGTAATGCTGCTTTCTTAAGTCTTCCGTCTGCTCTCTGACACTACTGACATTTCCCAGCAAAGGCATATGCATCTTTGAACAATGTAGGCCAGTAATACCCAGCTTTGAGGACCTTATGCACAGTGGTTTCTCCGCCAAAGTGTCCCCTGGTTGGCCATGCATGTAATTGAGACAACACGCTATCAGCCTCATTTCTTTCTAAACAACAAAGGAGGACTCCTTCGAATTTTTTTTTGAACAGAATGTTATCAATCAGCTGATAAGGGGCAGATATTAATCTCAAAGCCCTTTTGCTACACGAATCTAAATGTTCTGGAGCATTTCCATGTAATAGAAAAAACTTAATGTCATGATACCAGGAATTAGAGGGGGCTGAGATTGGAAAAACTTCCCTTTCAAATAGAGAATGTTCATCGATAAAGTGCAGATCAGATTCAGGCATGTCTGAAGATCCGGCTGCCAACTTACAAAGTCCCTGTCCTCTGACAATGTTTAAAGGTTTGATTTCCAGGTCATACTCTTGAAGTGCTGTAACCCAATGGGCTCGTTTTTCGCCCAAGTCCTTTTGTACCAAAAGATTTCTGACTGCAGAATATGGTACAATAACCTTAGTATGAGACTTCAGCAAATAAGGCCGAAAATGTTTTACTGACTTAAAAATAGCAAATGCTTGTTTGTCTACTTCTGGATCATTGAGCTCTACACCGTTTAAACCGGAACTTGTAAAAGCAATGGGAGCTTCATTGTTTTCCTGATTTTTCTACGTTAAAATAGCGGCATATGAAGAATCAGAAGAAAAAGTGTACAAAATAAATGGTTTAGTGAAATCGGGGCTTGTTAAGGTAGGAGCCTCAACAATAGCTTTTAATATATCGTGAAAGGACTGCTTTTCTTCAGCGGACCATTTAAAATCAACATCTTTCTTGATCATTTTTTGAAGTGGTCTGACAATCTCAGTGAACCCAGGAATAAACCTGGAGACAAAATTGATTTTCCCTAGAAATGACTGCATAGTTTTCTTTGAGTGAGGCATAGAAATATGCGATATTGCCTTGGTTCGTTCAGCGTCAATATTGATACCTTGCTTTGAAACTACAAAACCCAATAACCTACCTTCTGTAACCGCAAAGTTGGATTTCTTGGGATTCAGGGAGATCCCATATTTTCTACAACACTAAAAAACCCTCCTAAGATGTGTTAGGTGATCAGCCCTGTTTTTTGAAAAAACAGTTATATCGTCAAGGTAAATGACAACAAATTGGCCAATTAGGCCTCTGAATGCAGTATCCATTTCCCTTTGAAACGTTGCTCCAACATTAATTAAACCAAATGGCCTTTTCCTGTAGGCATAAGTTCCCCAAGGGGTTCTGAAGGTTGTTTTCAACTGATCTGCTTTGGATACTAACACTTGATTGTATCCTAAAAAGCCATCTAAAAGTGAGAACATTTCAGATCCAGAAACCTGCTGTAAGATCTTTTAGGGGGAATGGGATAATTATCTTTTTCTGAAACCTTGTTTAGATTTCAGAAATCGACGCATAGTCTAATCTCACCATTTTTCTTTCTAACCGGGACGAGATTTTCCACCCACTGTGTATTCCACACTAGAAAAATTATTCTAGCAGCGAGAAGTTTGTTAAGTTCTTTCTTAACAGTCGGTTCCAGGCTAGGGTGCATTTTCCTCAACTTCTGCTGGAAAGGTTTAGCCTGTTGTTTCATGGGGATGACATGTTGCATTATGTTTGATCAAATGTCTTGAGATCATCATATGTCCAAGAAAAAATGTCTCTAAACTCATTAAAGAGTCGTATGAAGGCTGTTTTCTCTTGGGGAGTGCACCTACTACCCAGATTGACACATTGAGGATTATGTTCGGTACCTAAATTTATGATTTTAGATTGCATAGTAGAGCTGTTGGTTTTACAGTTCCTTACACCTTTAAACTTGTCCTTCAAATCATAAAATTTCTCAAGTTTAATTACAGATCTAGGGAGAGTACTGACCTGATCAAGAGATTCTTCAATTGAACAAGGTTTATGAATTACCGCAAAGTTGTACAGATCTTCATCATGAGTCATTTTGTCGATGAATGCGTCTTTGAAGGTGTCTTTCATGGTCAAAAACTCGATTAAATGCTCGTCATGGTCAAAAATCCTCCAATTGACAACATTATCAGGTATGGAAGGCCTGAAAAGCAGTTCGACAGAAAAAGAATCAGCTAACATCCCTTCAGATGGAATTAACCTTGAAGCAACATTAGCTAACAGATCTGCTTCCTAATTCAAATAACGAGGAATAGAATTTATGTTAAAAGCTTCAAATGATAATAACAAATTCCACACCTATGTCTGGTATTTTCTTAGATGTCCAACAATGCAATGTATAGTGTTGCGTACCTGTCTAACGATAATTTCAGAGTCTCCTAACACTACCAAAGCCTTATCTCCTAGATCAATTGCCTTTTTTAGCCCTTGAATAAGGGCTTCATATTCAGCAATATTATTGGTGCACTCAAATTCCAACCTGGAAGCGATAAAATACCTTTTCCCGTGGGGATCTATTAACAAGCAACCAACCCCAGATCCTTCCTTTGACTTAGATCCATCAAAGTACAGGGACCAGAGCCCATTATTCAGGTCCAAATGTGCGGTGTTTAGAACTGGAATTTCGTCTGAAACTTGTGTAAATGAAAAAATTTGGATTCCTGTTTTGAGTCTTAGACTGATGATGTTTCAGCCTCAAGGTTTCCAAAAAAAGAATCAAACATGTAATTTACCATAATAGTATCAGTAAATAACACTGGCTCGTTTGATTCATCTAGTTCGGTGACCGTGTGCTTCATATAATGTTCTCAATCAATTCTGATTTTGTTTGGGCGGCCATTTTGAGGAAGCCATAAGTGTGACCAGTCCATTGCAAAATATCCCTTCAATTTTTCAGACCAATCTCTGCTGAGGAATAAGCCATATGCCTCAAGGATATCTGCAACAATTATGTCAATGATGAAATGAACTAGAGGGTTTGAGGCTAACCTTATCAGTACTTCCTTCAAATTTCCTATTACCTTTATGTTTGATCGGTCAAGTTGCACAATGCTCGTATCACTTGGGACGGGCACTGCATTAATTTTTTTACATACTGAATATGGCATGACGTTTTTCGAAGCCCCTGAATCTATCATACAATTGTGTACCTTATGATTGCAGATTTCAAACATGAGCAGAAAAGGAGGAGTTGAGGAATATGATTTCTTGCCTATGGACGAGGCATTAACTGAAGATTTTGTTGGGTTGTCTTTGGTACTAGCAGAACTGTTTTGAGTGGAGGGAGTTTTTCCATTTTTACTTAGAGAAACCCCTTGCATCATCTTGTCTCGAATCACAAGCAATTTAAGGAGTTCATAGATAGAAATGTTGGCCCTGATTTTCTTCAAATCCTCAACCAGATCATATTCTAACTCGAGAGAAGGTGTAGACTTAGTATTTTCAGGTTGGTTTTTTGTTTTGACAGTCAAACTGTCATCGGTAGGTCTTGTGGAAGGTTCCTCTGAGGACTGATTTTATTTCTTCTAGTATTATATTGATGCTGATTGACATTCACAATAGAAACATCTTCATCATCAGTCAATTCCGTGGTATCCCAGAAGTGACTGATAACTTGAGGAGGTTTTTCTTCAGTGTTATTATCTGTACCTTGGGTATCTTCAGAATTTTGTCCTGAAGATTGGGTTTGAATTTCAGCTGACGTTTCTAGGCCTGAGACTAATAATTTTAGGAAGCTATTAATTTCATCTACATTATTAGCCTTAGAGGGTGGGGTCTATTTAGCAGCTGTATTCTGAAACAGTCTTCTAAAAGGATATCTAGGTGGTTCTTTATTCTGAGTATTTTCATAAGTACCTTTCTTCAAATCAATGATTTCATTGGACAACTTCTTTATGACTCTCTGGAGGCTGTCTAAATCTAGCGCATCTTGACCTTTTTTCTTAGGATTGGTGATTTTGGAAGGACTTTCACTCTTTTTGTGAGAAGAAGACGCAGAATCCGTGTCTACCCTAGGGTTCGTCTTAATAGCAGACATGTCCTTTTCGACCTTGATGGCTTCATCAAAGGTTTCAGTGAGAGTGGGTTTGGCCGCTCTCCTGACAAAAATGGCCATTGACATGGGCAGGGCTGAAGTATAGAATTCAATAGTGACATCTTTAGCCGGCCTTGAGGTGGCAGGGATTCTATTCCTAAGAGTCAAGAACCACTGTTTAAAATCTTTGACTTTTTCCTTGGTTTCCATACAAATCCTAGACAATTCTAACACCAACACAGCTGGAGTCTTATCGTCTCCAAACTTATTCATGAAAGCCAACTCGAATTCATTCCAACTGGCAATAGAACCAGTAGTAAGTGAGAAATACCAGGTCGAGGCTTTGCCCTCAAATGTATAAGGGAAAATTCGACAGACTACATCTTCGTGCTCAACATTCAAGAGCCGAACTGCTAGCATGAATTTTTTAACATGATCTTCTGCAGGCTCTTTCAGTTCGGGATTGAATTTGGGAAACAACTTGTCAGGATGCTTTGGTAAAGGATGTTGATCACGTGGAACAATGACCGCATCCTGTGATAACCATGGCATATTGGCATTAGGGTTCGGGTTTAAATTCACCATGTTCCTTGGTGATGGAGGTGGTGAAGGTGGTGCTTGAAAAATGTGTGGAGGTGAATGTGGCGGTGATGGGGGTTGACCAGACCCTCCTGAAGCAGGTGGTCCTGAAGATGAAGATTAATTGGTGCCTGTTCGAAACTGTTGTAATTGCTGGTCAAGGAAGGCACCTAAAGCTTGATTTTGTTCTTCAGAAGTAGACTCAATATGGTGAGTGCGTGGACGCTTGATCTGTGGAAGAGGCAATTCTGTGGGTGGGATCCCAGTGAGATTTGAATAAGCTATGGTTAAAATCCTGCGGGATTCATTGATGGCGTGCTCGAACTGGTCAATTTCTTCAGGTGGATGGGCATCGCTAGAGTTAAACTGATGAATGAGGTTTCGAACAGTATCGTTCAACAGAGTCTCACCTAATTGCGATGACTGGAATGTTTGTGGTTAGGATGATGACTTCAATTGACCTGATCTAGAAAGTGGTGTAAATTGAGGAGTAGAGGATTGATCAATTTTGTGAACATGATTGTTTTCATCAGCCATTTTCTTAAGCTGGCCCTCCTTCTAGCGCCATTGTTGACGGGCTGAATTGGCACAATAGTCAACTAAGAGACAACCCGATCCAAAAGCTTTCAAAGCTGCTCTCAGTCGTTAGGTAGCTGTCTCTAACGGGATTAAGGCCCCGTTTCCTACCCTAAATTACTCCCAGCTACAGGAGGAAGACTCAAAGGAAAAAATTAAGTTAATGTTTGTTAACTAAATCTATACTACACCTACGAATATACAAAGAAAACTGCTGAAGATAATTACTAAGTTAGTTGATATTTTACACAACTGATAACTCAAAATTACTCTAGTTAAACTAATTAACCTATGAGTGCAAGAATCAATGATTAAGAGAATATTAACAAATTCAAACCAATTACATAAATTACACTATAGAAACATGTACATTCATAACAAGACTGAAAGGTAACTTGGAAGAGTGTAAGTGTAAAAAATATGATTGAATATAGTTTCTATAAATTAAATAAAAACTACCGCTTATATATCCTACATATCCTATCTTGATCAGGAGCATGATATTATTTAACCCTGGAATTAACTTGGAAATAATAATAATATGCTGAGAATCCTGAAAACCTCAGAAGAAATTCTAAGATTTAAACAAGACAACACACAGAACAAGTAAATCACATACATTATAATGATAATATCAAATTTACTATATGACATGAATTGCAAGTTGAACCAGCATAAATCGACAGTTAAATATGATGCATCTGCACATTTCTTTAAAGAAATATAACAAAACATAAAAATTGTGAAAAGAAATAACAAGATCATACAATACTATAAATACATTTCCATAGTAAAAATACTGCAAATATATTTATAAAAATCACCAGTCAAAAGATGCTGCAACTGCTAACAAGAAATTGTCTTTAGCTACAGGAAATGGTAAAGTGATCCTGTTCTTCCCTTTCCAAACCATCGACCCCTTTTCCAGTAAAACCATGTCTCCCTAAATACATTCAATCTCATCTAGAGATAGTTCTAGAAAACATGAAACTACATCATCGTAATCTTAACCAATTTCATTCAAAAATAGTAAAATGACAAATGAAATTGTCATTTTCTATATACGTTGTGATATCCCAAACTTGAAAATATTTTTCTTATAGTGCTAAATCATAGAACGATAAAGACACTAGTAATTGAGTGACACCTGGGAGACAACATGTTCATAATTGAAAATGATTTCAAATAATTCGTTTATAATTCTCCAGAGATCATCCTGAAAACGAGCGATCACCAAAATCCAGGAACAGCGCATCTGGAAAACCAAGCAAATCATCTGCAAAATCACATAGTAGGAATTAGTACAAACACGAGGGTAAATAAACTAAATGTCATAATCCACCAACTAACTTAAAAGAATACCTGGAAAACAAAAATCACTTCATTATCATTTGTTGCTTTTACTAACAAACTTCAAACCTGAAATACTTTTAGACATATGTACAGAAGTGAGTATCCCCAAAATACTATGATTTAACAGGAGTATTGAAAACCTATATATTCACACCAGTCACCGGATTTTGTGAAAATGGAACCTGTGAGTGACCTTTAAGCTGCATCAAAGTAACCTGAGCATTTAGCTCACGTACTTTTTCCTCATTTTTACGATTCTCATGTTGCAGTCTCATAACTCTCCAAATTAACTTGTTCTTGTGTCTCTTCAAACGCAAGATGCATTTATCAGCTAAATCGGATCTCTCCTGCAATTTCACATTTTTATCTTTCACGGCATCACTATGTGCCACCATCTCTGTTATTTCTACCTCCATTCCACGTACCTTGTCAAGCAAACAATTAACGAACAGTGGGTGAATTGCTTCACCAATTCGATAAGAAGCAGGTATATTTGCTTCAATAGATTGGCCCCTAATTGGAGGATCAAGCACAGAGTCAATTTGGGGATTCTTATCAGATATATGAGGACTGTTCTCTGCATGGTGAATGATAGGCTCGTGATCCAAATCAGGGCCACCATGCGAGACAGGTCTATTCTCCTCATCATCTAACATGACTGTTTCAATGTCTTTGTTATTCTTCACAGGGGACTTAACAACATTGACTTTGGACGCCATGCTTCTACTAAATCTGCAGGTAACCTTAACATTTGGCTTCTTGCTCATTTGTTTACAGGGTTTGTCATTACGATTCGGCGTTATCGGGGAAAGGTTTAAAGATTTTCTCCTACGCTTAGAATGCATGGGAGAACCGGGACTTGTCACAGGAGTGGGAGTGAGATCTTCATGGACACTTGGGTTTTCACAATCATTAGGGTTTGGCATAGGCTCATGTACAGGTGAAGTCGAGACTTCACAAGGCTGCTGATTCCTTGCACACTCCTCTGCACAATTGAATTGACAATGGAAAAATGCTGTAAAACCATTCTGCTCAATAAAATCGTCCCATGACTAATTTCATTTAGACAACTCCCTCTCCACCAACATCCTAACAATACCATGGTGAAAGAGACTCCGGCCGACATTCTTAGGACCCTTTTTGATGGCCAAAGACATCTTGGTCATGCTTTGAACTAAATAATAGGGTAAATTGATAGGCAGAACGAGAAAAACAGTCATCAATCTAAGGTGATAAACATATGCAAAGGAAAGACGGCCCTCACAAGTCACATACCTGTGAATGACATCCAAATCTGGTCACCACTATTTTTTGAAATATTTGCGCGACACACCATCACTGAAGGACACATCCTGGCAAGGGTTCTTTAACATCTGCCTCCATTCAGTAGCTTTCATCTGCTTGGATTTGAACCAACGTTCACCTGTTAACGGTAGGCCCGTGGCTGAGGAGACTGAGCGCTTATCAACTCTGAACTGAAGGTTGGCCACCGTAACTCTAGCATCAACCAACGAGAGGGAAAATAACCTAGTAACTTCAGGGTTCGAGTCTGCGAACTTAGGGAAAAATGGAAGCCACCCGACTGCTTCTACCTTGGCTAGGAGCTCTGGGTTCCCATCAAGAAGCTTTGTGTCATTACGTTCAACCCTAACAATCGGGTCCATTGCTGTGAGTGTGAATGCACGTAGTTGCACACAGAATAGATACAATGGATCACAACAAGACAAAACGCTGGAGAGTGAGCATTCGAGATGCAAACCAAGCAAAAACCACAAAAATGAAACCCGACTCTTTCATAAACAAAATGCGACATGAGTAAACTCAGACAAGAACCCTGTAAACTCAGCATGAGCGAACGGGAATGATTACATAGAGAGGTCATCACAAAAAGGGAAAGAGGCGGCAAAGACTCCAGAACAACCTCACCTTTCCATGATTTATTCGGCTTGATTGTAATAAAACCACACAATGCATAGAGCACAGGTGTTCAACAAGAAGGAAGACACAACGTTGAGCTCGTACTACAATTAAATGTAATTATAGAGTTATGTATGAGTATGATGATGACATATCAGCCTTCAATCGAGTGTATCATCTTTGGGAAAGGCGATGCGAATTAAACCAACCATAAGGAATGAACCTTGAGCGTTAAAGCACAAACCTTGTTATATCATTATGTGAAAACACATATGGCATAATCCCTTACGTCAACCCCAATCATTAAGTGTAAAATATAAGTTACGCATGGAGAACATTGCAAAGATCGAAGCCAAATACTTATGGTAGGATCAAGCATAATTCAAATATTAAAGGACGAACTTTGTATAAGGCACCCCTGCATGAAATATTTAGCCTTTCATATTCCATAACCTTGTCAAATTTGCAATTAAAATACCAATAAAACATACCAATTAATAAATGTTCAAACAAGGCTTATGGAGAGAGTCATATAAACCCAAAGCTTATCCCCTAATTTCAAGACACAAATCCATTCAAAATAATGATTTTGATATAATAACCCTTTGCCAAATAACCATAGTTTCCAATGTCATAAAAACAATGGAATTTCACTATTTCAGTAGCTAATGGAATTTCACCATTTCAGTAGCTCCCGATTCTGTGAGTTGACATGAGAAATTTAAATATTTCATCAAGAAAAATTTCATTTTGCTTGATGAAATTTGTTTTTTAAGGCTGTTGAGTAGGGGCACAACAAGTGTTAAGTGACTTATGTGTATAAGTTCAGCGGAATTGCGCATAGTCGATGTTAAGCATATTGAACTGTGGATGTTTAAGTAAGGTTGTTTAAACACCTTGTTGAAGGTACCTGAGTCATTGTACCTAGGGAGAAAGCCTTTGGACCTTGAGAGTCTCATTGAGTCTTACCATAGAAGAGATCACAGTAAGTAAGGTGATATCGTACCGTCGGAGGAGCTGCAGTGTGAGATATCGCAGGAGACGAGGTAAGTAGAGGGGAAAGTTGTGCATCGTCCTAGAGGCTACGATACGATAGATTCCTTCTCCTATCAGATCCAATGAGTACAAGAGAACAACACCTCGCAGAGAGATCCTGCTGGCTAAGAAGAGATAAGAACCACCAAGATGATACAGAACCTGGTTGAGGACACCTGAGTCTTCGACCAACCCATAAGATCACTTCGGGTGAGACTTCAGGTCGTTCTGCGGTCTGTTGCCAAAAGGGCCAGTGAGCTAGGGGTATTTTTGGTACATTACAAGTAAACCTGGGTCTGCCCAGTAGTAACCAACAAATGGTTCCGTTGCTGGTTTTGAACAAACTGAAGAGCTAATGTTCTGTTGGAATCCTACGAAAGAAGAACTCAATCAGTGGGTTGGGTCTACAGAAAAAGAATTTGCTGCAATAGAAAACAAGAGTCCTATGTTTAGTATAGAGGACTGGTTACAAAAACATATCTTCACAGACCTACATCAGATATTTTTTGTGACCTATGGAAATGAGTTGTATGACTGGTTATCAAAGTTGACTGATAAGCATATATTCAAGTAGAAAAGGCACATTGTCTGGACACCAGAGCTGATTCAGACCATAAGGAGCGTCGATAATCCCATTTCATGAGCAGTAGACTTCTAGCTTGTGAGTGTGCTAGAGGGCTTCATTACAGAGTTTGCAGTCGATCAAAGAAAAAGCTTCAGCGAAGCCGAGCGGTACTTCTTCAAAGGATATTGCGGTAAGTACCTGAACTCTTTAAATTTGTCCATTAAGATGTTATTACATGAAAAATGAGTAATGGATATGTTTACAGACCAATAAGATAAGAAAGTGTAATGTCACAAGAGTTTGAAAGTGATTTTGACGACATTGGATGTACACGTAGTGGTAAGAAATATAAAGTAGATTTCAGATCTTCTGTCTTTGAAAAATGTTAATACCATACTAGAGAACAAAGTCACAGTAATACAGAAAGAACAGTAGGGGGTGTCCCTTATACCCCACAGAAATAAACCAGGACTCAGAATAATCTTGTAGGAACTACATCTAGTAGTTCACCCACAGTACATACTACCTCTACATCACCTACATCTACACCGCCGAGTGGTAGTAACACAGCAAATCATCATCCACCATGTAGAAACAGAATGGGGGATGACATGAAGTTACCTACCTTTAAGGGTACAGGGGCAGAAGACCCAGAGCAGCATTGGTTTCTATGTGAATCCATATGGACCATTAAGGGGATCCATGATGATAACACTAAACTTGTACAGTTGGCTACTACACTTAGAGAAAGAGCCTTAACCTGGTATATGAAGTATACCTCAGCATAGGTCATAACACTTGTACAGGTCAGGACCGCCATGATCAAAGAATTTAAGAAACCTAAGTCTGAGTCACAGTGCATTACAGAGCTCAAAGACATTAAACAGTTACCTTCAGAGTCAGTATGGGACTTTGATAAGAAATTCAAAGCTCTCATAGACCAAGTAAGCTTTGAGTTTGCGCCGGAGCAGCACAACGAATGGTTTATCGCAGCACTGCTCCCTCACATCAGACTTCCACTGATGCAACAGAGACTCCGTACGTAGGATGCAGCGTTGGATATGGAAATGAAACTAAAGGCTTCACCTCTAGCCAAGACTAGTACAGGAATGACAAGCTTGCAAAACCAGTTAGCAAACCTCACGTTACAGCTGCATGAGATTAAGAAAGGCAAAGAGGTTGCATAAGAACTATGGTGTACAAAGTGTAAAGGATAGGGCCATACTAAAGATAACTGTCCAGTATTTGTTGAATATCTAGAAAGTGGGGCTCCTAACCCCTTAATACAGACCCAAGGGCCATGGTGTGAACTCTGCAGAAACAGAGGACATAGACCACAAGAATGCCCTTTACTTCAGAAGTATGTACAGACCCCTAAGAACTTATACTGTAACTTCTGTAAGTCTGTAGGACATGATGAACACAATTGTAGAGCTTATGATCTCATGGTCGAGAGAAAACATGACTTGTAGAGAGTCCAATCAGAGACACCGGGTCCAGCAGCAGGACCATAGCATGAACCGGCTCATGTTGGCCGTGGTGGAGGATTCAGAGGACAAGGTCATGGATGAGGTTTTGGCCGTGGTCGAGGACCGATCACTTGTTACAACTATGGATTTGTAGGACATTATGCTAGGGACTATCAGAACCCTACTACCACATGTAACTATTGAAAATATTATGATCATGCTATAGAAGAATGTCCTACCTTGATAGCCAAGATCAGGGAACCTAAGCTAGCAGTAAACCAGAACATCCAGCTTATTGCTGCTGAGCAGAAAGAACCAGAACCAAGAGTCAACATTGTGACTCGCAGTGGTGCTTCCACTAGTACGACATCGCAGGATGCCGAAAAGAACATAGGTCTAGAGTGGGTGCGCAAAGCTATTAATAAATCAACACCACTTGACCTGCAGAAGAATAAAGAGACATTTCAGGAATCTACGACTTTGTTTAATGACCCTACACATTCAGGATCGCAGGTACTACCATATAGGGGTGTACCACAGTAAACACCTTGTGGCGTTAATCCTGTGCAGACATCATAGGCTACCACATCAGGAAGATGCGACAAGGATGAGTTGACAGGAAGCGTACAATCATTTTTGCTGAGTTGCTTGAAACTCGTGAGAAATGAGAAAGCTATCGAAGAGCTTCAGTGCATCATAGATTAGTGTTAGCCATCTTCTTCCATGAGCAGTGCGCAATGTGCTGTTCATAATATTATGGGACATACACAAACAGGAAGAGAGATGAGACTCACGGCACAAGTCGGAGAATTTGAAATGGATGAGGTAATCCTAGATTTAGGATCAGAGGTAAATGTTCTGACTAAGCAGACATGGGAACAGATGGGTAGCCCTAATTTAGCTAGATCACCTATCCATCTGCGCTTAGCCAATTAGCAGCGGGTATCACCACTGGGTCGATTACCGCAAGTGCCAGTTGACATTGACGGAGTTCGCAACTTTGCAGGCTTTGAAGTTATAGAAATCATTGGTGATAGTAGACCATATCCAGCTCTACTAGGTATTGATTGGGAAATTGGTAACATGGCTGTTATCGAATTAAATAAAAGACAAATGACCTTTGAGGATAATCAGATCTAGGTCATCACACCGTTGGATCCTTTTCAGGGTCCTAGATATATTGAACCTATCCGAGCAGAGGATGAGGCGTGTAATATGGAGAGCCTATATCAGATGACATCTAATCAAAGTGATTACATCAATCCGACCGTAGAAGGAAACATTAGTTGGCGATGCGACAAATCATGCACATCAGACTCGGATGTTGGTCTAGAGAATTGGCAGAACAGACTTTATAAAGTCTCATCTCGTAGATGTGCATTTATGACTAAGTCACTACGATGGATTGGCGTAGAGATTAAGGATATTCCGTCCTTTGATGGCTTAGCAGATGTCAATGACTTTTTATACCAGTTTGAACAAGAAATTCCTCATGAATAGAGGATGTCATCTATTGACCTTACAGTAAGAGCCACACCTGCAAGATGGTGGCACACACATAAGGAACATATCGCATCATGGGATGACTTCAAGATATTGATGGCGATCAGGTTTTCTAATGACCAGGAGTGTCTTTAGCAAAAATATACAGGAGAAAGTGACCCCAGGCCACATATTCAACTTTGTGAATATAATTGGTTGGACATTCCTGAGGATGAATGGGCTCACCTATTCATTCACACTTTATACCAAATCCCAAAGAACTGGTACACAAAAACAGAGTTGCGTAGAGGAACCATTACATGGCCACTTATGATAGACAGCTTTGAACTCACTTTCGCTTTTGAATCTGAGTATCCAAGCATTGATCAGGCCCTAGATGTCATAAAGATTAATATATTTGAGGACTGTACCCTATCAGTACATGCTCCGCCCGAGTGGGTCATCCAGTTAGAAGATGCGCTCGAGTGTTATAAATTTAGAGTAGAACCAAAGGATGAGGATGAGGATCCTCGCATCATCAACATTCTGGATTTAGAAGGGAATCACGATGTTGATGGACCAAAGCTACAGATTCCAGCTATCACAGAGCCTATCAAGATTAAAAAGATCAATATTGGCACAGACACAGAACCAAAGTTTGCCTCTATTGGAGACTATTGGGATGATGAAATGGTAGGACACATTGCAGATCTGCTACATGACTATCGGGACTTATTCCCCACTAAGTTCACAGAGATGAAGGGAATAGTTGAAGACTTGGGAGTAATGAGGATACCATTGAAAGAGGATTCCAAGCCAGTTAAGCAGCATCCATACAGATTAAATCCTCGCTATAAAGAAAAAGTTAAGGATGATATCGATAAGATGCTAGCAGCAGGCATCATTGAGCCCATGGAATAAAGTGAATGGGTTAGTCCCATGGTCGTGCAAGAAAATAAAACCAAAGGAGAAATCAGAATTTGTGTCAATTTGCGCAAACTCAACGATGCATCACTTCATGACCCATTTTCGACACCTTTTACTGACGAAGTATTAGACAATGTGGGAGGATAGGAGGTCTACTCCTTCACTGATGGCTTTTAAGGCTATCACCAGATCAGAATCCATCCAGAGGATCGATATAAGACCACTTTTGTGACAGAATGGGGCTCATTCCAATATACGGTAATGCCCTTTGGTCTTAAAAATGCACCAGCTATCTTTTCCAGAGTAGTAGTTGTTGTATTTAAAGAATACATCCATAAATTCCTACAAGTTTATTTTGATGACTGGACTGTATTTGGATTAATCGACAAGAATATAGGATATTTAAGGCTCATGTTAGAGAAATGTAGGCAGTACCAGATTTCTCTTAACTTGAAGAAATGTATATTCTATGCACCGTTTGGTATTTTGTTGGGTCATATTGTTTGTAGACAAGGCTTGAGGGTAGATCCTGCAAAGATTTCCATCATTGTAAATATTCTAGCACCCAACTCAGTCAAGCAACTGAGGACAGTGCTTGGTCATACCGAGTATTATAGAAAATTCATCAAGGGATATGCAAAGATCACAGCACCAATGGAAAAGCTGTTAAAGAAAGATGTGAAATTCCTATGGAATGAGGAATGCCAGAAAAGTCTAGACACACTTAAAGAGAATATGGTTATAGCACCCATCTTAGTATTTCCATACTGGACCAAGACATTTCATGTACATGTGGATGCATCTGGAATCGCACTAGGGATCATCTTAACCCAGCCAAGAGAAGGGGGTATTGATCACCCTCTCGCATACTCAAGCATAAAGCTATCTACTGCAGAAAAGAACTACACCACTACAGAGCTATAGTGTATGCTCTACAGAAGTTTAGGCACTACCTTTTGGGTGCCCCATTCAAGATGTTCACTGACCATTCCGCTTTGAAGTATTTGGTCAATAAGCCAGTATTAGGAGGAAGAATCTGTAGATGGTTACTCCTATTTCAGGAGTATGATTTTGAAATCATTGTAAAACCAGGGAGATTAAATATCGGACCTAATCATCTGTCGCGGATAGACTCAGGAGAAGAACCAAGTAACCTAGAGGACAATTTGCTAGATGCGCAATTGTTTTCTATTCAGATCGCAGATGAGTACTACACTGATATCATTCACTTTCTCAATACAGGGTGGGCACTTGTTGAGTTTACTAAGCATCAAAAGAAGTAGCTAGTTGTTAAAGCATCAGACTTTACATCGATCACAGGGAACTTATACAAGTTAGGTCCAGACGAAGTCCTGCGCAGATGCGTTATGCCGCACGAGAAAGAGGCCATTGTCAGAGAAGCACATTCAGGTACCGCAGGAGGTCATTTCGTAGGAAAGCCGACTGCGCAGAAAATTGTAGCTGCAGGATTATGGTGGCCTACTTTGCACAAAGACACTGAGTTTTGCAGATGCTGCGATATCTGCTAGAGGGTAGGAAAACCTTTGTGAAGAGATGAAATTCCGCTACGACCATAGATTACGCTGCTCGCATTCGACAAATGGGCTATAGATTTTGTGGGTCCTATCAACCCACCAGGGAAACGAACTGGTGAGAGATACATCATCACAGGAATAGAATACCTCACCAGGTGGGCAGAGGCGAAAGCAGTAAGGAACTGTGATGCTGCTACAGCTACATAGTTCATTTTTGAAAACATCATCAGTAGATTTGGATGTCCAGTAATTTTGATGAGTGATCAAGGCACACATTTTCTGAACCGCACTATTGAGGCCTTGACAGAGGAATTCCAGATATAGCACCATAAGAGCACTCCCTACCACCCACAAGCTAATGGTATGGTGGAGGCCTTTAACAATATTCTAGAAAATGCTCTTACTAAGATCTATAACAGCCAAAGAAATGATTGGGACCTCAGGGTTAATGCTGTATTATGGGCTTATAGGACTACATGCAAGAAACTTACAGGACACACACCTTTCAGCTTGGTGTATGGACACCAGGCTGTTATGCCTATGGAATATATTATCCCCAGTGTAAGAGTTTCTCAAATTACCAGGATGGTTGATACACACACGATGAATGAAAGACTAGCGTAGTTGCTTGCCTTAGAAGAAGATAGATTCATCGCAGGATTCCATCAGAAAGTGAAAAAGGCATGAGAAAAAGCTTGGCATGACATGCATATAAAAAGAAAGATTTTTCAGGCAAGAGACCTAGTGCTCCTTTATGATAGAAAGTTTGTTAAGTTTCCAAGGAATTTCAAGACGCATTGGTTAGGGCCATATCAGATTCAGCAAGTTACAGAAGGAGGTGCCATTCAGCTCAGCAAACTGGACGGGGAGCTTCTCCCCACTTTCATTAATGGAAGTAGGCTTAATATTTATAGTGATAGCCACTCCACCCTTCATCCCTAACTCAGATAGTTTATGAAAGTGCAGATGTCCAGTGTATTTGAAAGGAGGCATCGCACCGGTAATGAGTCTACACCGGCAGGTAAAAATAAAAATAAAAAAAAATAAGTAAGAGGAAAGGATATCTGTGGAAGGATTCTCAAAAGCTTAAGATCCTTCAAAGAGCTACCGATCCATGAAAAGACCTATATGCAAATTTGGAGTATATCAGGTCTCGCAAGTGATGAGAGCGAGAGCAGGACACCGAGGGAAGGAAAGATAAGAGAAACCTACAAACTAAGTTACAAAAGACTCCAGCATTAGTCAAGCTATGCTTGAAACAGCACAAGAGTGTGTCGAAGCTATGGAGAAAGAAGTCGTAGGACTTCAAGAGAAACTTACAAGGACTTCGCAGGAAGCCAAGGAGAAGCCAGCTGTTAGTGGCTCAGGGACGAGCCACAAGTAAGTGTTAGGGGACTGTTGGAACAGGGTCCCGCAGCTATAGGAAAAGCTGATATATCGGGACAGGAAAGTCAAAGGTAACAGTACCTGAGTGGCCGAGAAGAGAGAGCTCACCCACTACACTTAAGGCAGTGGCGAAGACAGGAGGGCTCAGCTACCCTCATAAAGAGAAAAGGAGCAACGGGCTGAGGTATTGAAGATGAAGTACAGAAGGGAGGCGATCAAGGAAGCAGCGCCTGTACCCACGATCAACGCCGGGAAGCGTGGAAGACTGCAGAAAGCTGTGGTGTGACGAAAAGCGGCAGTTCAAAGTACAGAGATGTCAACTGTCACAAATTAGGGTTTTTGGGTTACTGTTGGGAAAGGCCCACAGTTTTGTAATGGCGAGACCTTCAGGCCGCCTATAAAAGCATGTATTTTGTATTATGAAAGGTTAGCTAGTCAGTCGATCTGCATCTCATAGACATTTTGTATTGTAAGATAGTGAGAAAGAGTCGAGCTCTGGTTCTGTTATTCAGTCTATAGTTATCTTACTGTAACCAATAGCCGGCTCCAGGGGCATGTATGTAACAATCCGCAGGGATTGAGAGAGAGAGGGAGAGAGGAAGAGTATATTGTAAGAAGGAAATATAAGAAGAGAGAAGAGATCTAGGAGAGAAGGGCTCCCGGCGGTGTGCACAGAGTTACCCAGAAGATCTCAGCTACATATGAGGTTGCAGCGGAACTGTGTTTACTCTCCCAAGTTATAATATATAAACCAGTTCCCATGGATGTAGCTTCTACCCTGGAAGTGAACCACGTAAAATCAGTGTGTCGTGTGATTGATTCATGTGATTGTGTTTACTTATTGCTATTTGTCATTCATTACATGAACTTTGCTTACAGTTAATGTATGTATGCTGTCTTTCAATTACAAGTAGCATAGAGGTTTACATGCAAGTTGAACAAATCAAGCATTCTGTGTAAGAGTTTATAAGTACTTGATTCATGATAGTAATAGTTACAGTGTTAAGTGACTTATGTGTACAAGTTCAGCAGGATTGCGCATAGTTGATGTTAAGCATATTGAACTGTGGATGTTTAAGTAAGGTTGTTTAAACACCTTGTTGAAGGTACCTGAGTCATTGTACCTGGGGAGAAATCCTTTGGACCTTGAGAGTCTCATTGAGTCTTACTGTAGAAGAGATCGCAGTAATTAAGGTGATATCGCACCGTCGAAGGAGCTGCGGTGTGAGATGTCGCATGAGACGAGATAAGTAGAGTGGAAAGTTGCGCATCGTCCTAGAGGTTGCGATGCGATAGAGTCCTTCCCCTATCAGAGCCAGTGAGTATGAGAGAACAACACCTCATATAGAGATCCTATTGGCTAAGAAGAGATAAGAACCACCAGGATGCTACAGAACCTAGTTGAGGACACTTGAGTCTTCGGCCAACCCATAAGATCACTTCGGGTGAGACTTCAGGCCGTTCTGTGGTCTGTTGCTGAAAGGGCCAGTGAGCTAGGGGTATTGTTGGTACATTACAAGTAAACTTAGGTCTGCCCAGTAGTAACCAACATTTTCCGAAGCATATCGGGCAAAAATGCCGAGTTGTTCCTATAGCATCGGCATGAAAGAATGAATGGAGCCGATGGGGCTGCAACGACTATGTCGGCGAAAAATTCTAAATAGAGCCAACGAAGAAAGGAAGAAAGAAAATTTTCAGAAAATTTTCTAAGTGTTCAAAAAATAGGCATAAATCGATGAATTTTTCCAATACGTCAGCTGGGTTTAGTAAAATTTTTCCGAAACGTATCGAAAAAATTATGGACTTTTAGCCGATACATTTTGGGTGGAAATTCAAGTTTCACCCGATACATGCTAGGTGGAAAGTTAAGTTTTCGCTGATAAAAGGAAGAGGAAGAAGAAAACTTGAAATTTTTCTAAGTGTCAAAAAATTCTGTGTCGAGAAAAAAATTATGGAATTTTTTCAACACATCGGAAGAAAACTTGAAATTGTTCCGACGCGCTGGAAAGGTTAGAAAGTTTTTGTCTATGAAAAGAAAGTTCATATTTTTTTCGATACGTCAGAGGGTTCGGCAGGTTTTTGTCGATCGAAAGAAAAGTAAAAAATTTTTCGACACGACAGAAGGCTCAGCAAGCTTTTGTCAATCAGAAGAAATTTTAAAAATCTTTCGACACATTGGAAGGGGAAGGGAGAGATGAGGGCAAGCACCCTTAACCCCCGTCGTCCCCTTGAGACAGTCGATTGAAGATGATAAGAAGATAAAGGGAGAAAAAGAAATGTACAAGGACATTTCTATAAAGAAGAATCAAGATTGTATTTTGATAGAGAGGGGGTCACCTTGGAAGAATTAATTATGAAAGAAAAACATCATTCTTTATAGATGAAGGTGTTGGAATATAATAAACCCGCTCATAAAATAATTAATCATTATTTGATTAATTTCCTACCCACTAGCTTAGATAGTTGGCATCCACTTGCACCTTAGAGTCAACACTTGCCATATATATTCTAGGAATGATTTATTTCTGATTCTGGGTTGATCTTGACCACTTTATGGCCATCTAGAATTGGTAACTGCGCTTTACATCAGATTCTGCTTTATTCTACTTTTTCTGCTTTATCCTGCTTTTCTATGGATAAGGTAAAGCTAGTCAACTAGGAAACTGGCAGCTTTTGTTTCCAAGCCATCCTCCATTATTTTCTCTCCATATTCTAGGATTAGCAAATATTTCCTTCACTCATAATCACTTGCACATGCTATTGCTAATTTGTGAGGTGTTTTGTAGATTGGGAAAGTGCTTTAGTCAACTATGGGGTTTATTATAATTAGTAATCCTGCTTTATGAGCTAGCTTGAGTTGTCTTCATGCAACTCCTTTTTCCTTTATAAGGATGTATTACCTATGTAATAATATCAATTATCATTTATTGATCATTCATTAATGTGTGTTCATTAATTCTTCTTCTTATCTCCTTATGCTAATTCTATACAATTCTATGTGAGGTTAATTGTGTGCCTAGATCCTTAGCCAATTTATGAAATTCCTTATGCGATCAAGGCTTTAGAATTTTGATAGAAGGGACACCATATGAAGATGGTATTGAAGCATGTTTAGGTGGTGTATCTATGTAGGTTGTGAAGCATAGGATGGATGCTTGGGGCAAAGATAGAATCAGACCATTGATAGGTGAACATGTCCACTATTGTGAAGTAAAACATAACATCATCTTAGAAAACATGGTATAGAAGAAGGACTAGATGAATGCCTCATGAAATAATGGGAGAGTTCAGACCAGCAGAGGAATGTGTTGTTAGGAAAGTCAATGGGAGATAAGAAATTCAATGGTTTTGACATTAATGAAATGTGTATATCTGCAAGAATAACATGTTTTGAACCTTGTAAGGTTTCCCCATAGGTAAATGAAGAAGCAGGGGAATACACTTGCATATTTTGATAATAGTGTTGCTGACAGACGGGGAAGAAATCTGTCATGGCATAGGAAGGGGATATATTGTTTCAAGAAGGTGATCAACCAATGATGGAAGGGAGTACGAGAAATTCTGACAAGAAGAATGTGAATCTTGACCCAAGGAAGAAAGGTTTCAATCCTTCTGACCTCCTAAATCAGCAAAGGCAGATCATCAATCAACTATGGCGGAAGTTGAGGGTGCGATTGCTGAGCAGACTATTTATGTTTTGATTGACCCTGAATCTACTCATAGCTATATCATCCCTGGACTTGTGAGATGTGCATTTTGAATAATTCCGATCATAGAAGGTCATGGTTAGTTCAACTAGCCACTAGAACTGAGAGTAAGTCAGTGAGGTGGTAAAGAAATGTCCATTGGTCATGGATGCATTAGTCACCTATGTAGATGTGAATGTTCTGCCACTTGGATCCTATGATGTCCTCACTGGAATGAATTGCTTGGAAGCACATAAATCAAATATTGATGAAGAAGGAAACCTAAAGGTTGTGAAAGGAATTCCAAAAAGTGATCTCCAGTAGGAAGATTCTAGCAATGTAGCTGAAGAAGTTCTATGCGAAAGGTTGCAGAGTGTATGCGACACATGTTTTGAAATCAATGATGCTCTTAGGTTGGAGGGTTTTCAGGTGTTGTCAGAATTCAAGAATGTTTTTCCGGATGGAATTCTAGGGTTTCCTCCAATAGGGACATTGATTTTACAATCAAACTTGTGCCAGGTAAAGCACCAGTGTCCAAGACACCCTACATAGTGAGTATGCCATATTCGGTAGAGCTGATGATGCAGCTGCAAGAGTTATAGGGAAAGAAATTTGCCAGGCCAAGTGTGTCCTCATGGGGAGCACTAGTTTGGTTTGAGAAAGAGAAATATAGTACACACAAGTTAGTGTATTGATCACAGATAGTTGAACAAATTCATGGTGAAGAACAAGTACCCTTTTCCTAGTAGTGATGACCTCTTTGATCAAATGAGAGGAGAAAAGGTGTTTTCCATGATTGACTTAAGGTATGGTTACCATCAGGTAAGAATCAAGGATGAAGATATACATAAGACAGCCTTCAAAACAAGCAGGTACTTAGACAAGTTTGTTCTTGTTCTCTTGAATGTCATTCTTATTTATTCTAAGAATAAGGAAGAACATGTGGAACAATTGAGGCCGATTTTGAAATTTCTCAGGAAGCATAAGCTATATGTAGGTTTGAGCAAATGTGAATTATATAAAGATATAATTCATTATTTGGATCACATTATCTCATGTAAAGGAATATCTGTAGACCCTAAAAATATTGAGTCCATGATGAGTTGTCCTGCTTCAAGAAAGTTAACAGATGTAAGATATTTTATGGGACTTGCATGGTATTGTAGGAAGTTCAGTGAAGAAGATTCTGTAGGTAAAGTGGAGCCTATGTATAGGCTGAATAAATCCTGCATGTGAACTTGTAGTTCCATGACAAAATGGCCCTTGTGTGTATGGGAATATATATGAGGACTTCCTGAATACTATAGGAAGAATGACTTGAGCAGAGCAGTATGGTTGTGCCCAATGAAACCCAAGGCAGGAAGCTGCCATGTGCCATGAGAAGAGTCTCGTGACTGAGAACATATTTTGGAACTTTATATTGCAAGTTTTTCTATTGATTATGAGAGAATGTGATCTCTTGTGATGGTTTTGAATCATGCTAACAATGGATATTCTTGTCTTGCATTACTTGATGTCTGAAGTTTCCTGTTGCTGAGTATGAATGTTTGGATGATTTAAAATTGTTTCAAGATGACATGTTGTATGTGGATGTCCAGGTTTTGGGTAGCATGTGTAAGTAAGGGATATGTATTCCCACTTGCTATTGATGTATATGTAACTTCGGAATGTATTCACTTGTATTTCTTATGTATTGTAACCTGATGTTTATTCCAAGATGTATTTGTAATGTACTTGAGTCATTTCATGCCCTGATGTTCCGATCAGGAAGATCTATAATGTAAACAAGTCATGTCAAGTCATTGTGGGTAATCCTCCTATTGTCTAAGGGTTAAAGTCACCGTAGTTTCGAGGCACTAGGGTTATTAGACTCTCCTAGAGAGGTTGGCCCTAGTAGGGTTTTAGTCATGTAGAGATTAGTATAAATAGAGATCTAGCCTCTCTATTTAGTACACCACTCATACACACTCAAGTGTAGCGCATAGTTGAGGAAGGAGAAGACACTAGGGCTAGATAGAAAGAAGGTTACTGCTGTCGGGAGATCATCTAACTGTTTTGGGGTTTTACTTTTGGTGATGATTTTATCTATGAGGAAGTTGCGGGGTTTTTTCCATTTATGGTTTCCCTGAGGAAAAACACTGTGTTCATTTTCTCTTGTGTTTGATTGTTGTGCTTGTTGTTCTCTTAGTTAAAGATCCTAATGTTATACTATCTTAATGTTAAAAATATAACATGGAATCAAAGCTAACCTGAGAAGAATACACTGTGCAGCTGCAAGAACTAGGGCTTCCTACTTTGTGGATCTGTCTCCACAATTTTTCAGCAAAATAAGGTTGGAATAACTCTCCTTCTTAGGGTGCATCTTTCTGTCGAAGTAGAATCCAATTCTGAGGTTTTTCAATTTTGGGCCCAACACTACTGCCAAAAATTAGGGCTTTTCACAGAAGAGGAATTTTTCAGTAAGCCCAGGCTTGAATTTATGTCCTCCCTAAAATCAAATTTAGGGATCAATTTAAAAGTAATTGGTTGGAAATAACTCCAAAAAAGCAAAACCCTAATCTGCTTCTGAACCAGCACTGGATAATTTCAGCTACAAATCTAGATCTGACATCTTGAACTGGTAAGATCTAAATCTTTTGTATTTCCATTTGAGGTTCTCAGTTAAGATGTCTCATCATACCAATATTTATGAAAATATTGAGGGATATGATAACTTCCAAGCCTAGAAGTATAGGATCTCCCTAGTCCTGGAAGAGAATGAGTTGGACTCCTACATCAATGAGGAGGTTCTAGTTCCAGAGGGAGATGAGGCTAAGGCCTTACACAAGAAGAAGATGGTTATGGCAAAGAGAATCATTGCTGATTCTATCAAGTATCATCTCATACCATAAGTGTCCTCCCTGAAGACACCTAAAGCTATGTTTAATGCCCTAACCAAATTGTTTAAAGGAAAGAACATAAACTGGAAGATGACTCTGAGAAACCAACTGAAGAATGTGAAAATTCAGAATGCAGAAACCATCCAGTCTTACTTCACAAGAGTTTCTCAAATCAAAAAACAACTGGAAGCAGTAGATGAAGAAGTGGAAAATGCTGAGATTGTAATGACCACCTTGAATGGTCTCCCTAGATCATGGGACTCCTTAATTCAAGGGATATGTGCCAGAAAGAACTTAGTCAAGTTCAGCAGACTATGGGAAGAATGCTTTCAAGAAGAAGCTAGGATAGCATCCAGAGAAGAGAAGATGGGAAGTGAAGATTAAGATCTCATAGTACATTCCAAGAAAACCAAAAGAAGTTCTTATCACTCTAGAGGTAAGCATTTTTCTAAAACTAACTCTAGAAAATATTTCTCTAGAGGCAGATGTTATACTTGTGATGAAGTAGGACACTTTGCAAAAGATTTTCCTAAAAGACAAAATAAGAAAAAAGGCAACAAGAAAATACATCATGCTCATGCTGTAGAGGATGATGAACCATCCAAGAAGAAAACTAGATATGAAAGTGAAGAATCTTCAAGTGATGAAGAATATGTCTTGATTTATGCTCTCACAAGAAATATCAAACATGGAAGCAATACTTGGCTTATTGGCAGTGGGGCTTCCAAGCATATGACAGGATTCAAAGAATCCTTTGTGAAACTTTTAGAACATGAATCACCTCACAAGGTGAAGCTTGGAGATGACTACCAATATCTAATAAAAGGTCCCGGGGAATCTTCTTATAAGCTAGACTCTGGAAATTCTATGAGGATGCAAGATGTATTGTTTGTACCAAGACTCAAGAAAAACCTTCTCTCCATATATGCATTAGATGCAAAAGGCATGAGGGCTGCATTCATAGATGGCCAAGTCATCATGTGGCCAAAGGGAAAGACTATTAATGATTTAGTAGTGATTGGGGAACAAGAAGGAGGTCTATACAAATTGAAGGGCCATCTAGAAAAAGCCTTGGTGCATGACATAGTAGAGCCAAATGAAATTTGGCATAGAAGGCTTGCACATGTGCATTACAGAGCACTACCAATTGCAAGAAAAGTTGTTGAAGGTCTTCCAGAAATTCAAGCAAAACATGATGGGGTCTGCAAAGGATGTGTGAAAGGAAAGAATACAAAGAAGACATTTCCAAATAGCGAAAGCAAAGCAAAAGGAATCTTGGAAATCATCCACTCCGATGTATACGGTCCTATGTCATCAAGCTCACTAAGTGGCTAGGTATACTATGTTTCTTTTATTGATGAATTTTCTAGGAAGACATGGATTTACTTCATGAAGAACAAAGATGAAGTATTCAGCAAGTTCAAGGAATTCAAAGCCTTGATCGAGAATCACACAGACAAGAAGATCAAGACCTTTTGATCAGATAATGGCAGAGAATTCACATCTAATGAATTCAAAGAGTTATGCAAAGACTCAGGGATTAAGAGGGAGTTGTCCACTCCTTATAATCCACAACAGAATAGGATTGTAGAAAGGAAGAATAGAACTATCATGGAAGCTGCAAGAGCAATGCTTCATGATCAAGATCTTCCTATGCATCTTTGGGTGGAAGCTACCAGAACAACGATATATGTACAAAACCGTACTCCACATAGAGTACTCGAGAACAAGACTCCTAAAGAAGTATTCTCCAGCAAGAAACTGGAAGTCATCCATCTCAGAATATTCAGCTGTCCTATGTACATACACATTCCAAAAGAAAAGAGAATAAAATTAGATCCTTCAGGAAAAAAGGGTATATTTGTGGGATAATCTGAAAGCTCGAAGGCTTACAAAATATATTTCCCAGGATACAAGAAGATTGACATCAGTAGGGATGTGACATTTGATGAAGACACAACTTACAGCAAATCCATAAAGAAACCTATTGAAGAATTTGAAGAAGCAAAAGTACCCAGAATTCATGATACAATCATGAATGAAGAAACTCAAGAAGAAGATCGAGAGTTTGAAGAACCACAAACACCTGTAGATCCACCTCCAGAGAAGAATCCTCATAAGAGGAAACCTGCTTGGGTATGAGAACTTATCCAAGGTGCAGAAAGATATGGTGCTCCAGAAGAGAATCACAGAGAAAGAAAAAGGACCAAATACTACTCTAGGTATGTAGCATTACTATGTGATTTCATTGATAAAGAACCTTCTAGTTATGAAGAAGCGACAGAACGGAAATAATGGAAGGATGCTATGATTGAAGAATATCAATTGATCATGAAGAATGATGTTTGGGATGTTGTCCCAAGACCAGAAGGGAAGTCAGTTGTAAATTCCAAATCGATCTACAAGATCAAGCATGCTGCAGATGGTAGCATAGAGAAATATAAAACAAGATTTGTTGATCGGGGTTTCTCACACAAAGAAGGAACAGATTATGAAGAAACCTCTGCACCTGTAGCCAAATACACTTCCATTAGATCAGTACTTTCCCTGGCTGCAGTGATGAAATGGAATATACACCAAATGGATGTCAAGATTGGTTTCTTGAATGGTGTAGTGGAAGAGGAAGTGTATGTAGAACAACCACTTGGTTTTGAGACAGATGATAGAGAGTCTCATGTATGAAGATTGAAGAAAGCCCTGTACGGTTTGAATCAGGCACCTAGGACTTGGTACGGTAGAATTGATAGCTTTCTATCCATTTTGGGCTTTACCAAGAGTAAAGCAAATTCCAACCTTTACTACAAGGTTGAATATGGAAACCCAGTGATGCTCCTACTATATGTAGATGATCTGTTTGTGACAGGTATGGATGGGTTGATTGATGATACGAAGATAAATTTTGCTGCCGAGTTCGAAATGAAGGACTTGGGGATGATGCATTATTTTCTAGGTATGGAGGTGTGGTAGAGTGTAGATGGAATCTCCCTTGGACAAGGGAAGTATGCAGTAGAGATCCTAAAAAGGTTTGGGATGATGGACTGCAAGGCTATGGCCACACCTATGGCATTGAACCTGAAGCTATTGAGTGATGCTTCATCAGAGTCGGTTGATGCTACGATGTATCGTTAGATGATTGGGTCCTTGATGTACCTGACTAACACTATACCAGATATTTGCTTTGCTATGAACACCTTAAGCCAGTTCTTGATAGATCCGAGACATGTTCACTTGATTACTGCAAAGCATATTTTGAGATACCTGAGAGGTATGATTGATTATGGGCTCAAGTACGATACGAAACAAAAGATTAACCTGGAGGGTTATATTGATTTAGATTGGGTAGGAAGTGCCATCGATAGGAAGAGCACTTCAAGATGTTTCTTTACTATGGGATTGGGTGTGATCTCTTGGTTTAGCAGGAAGCAATCCTGTGTGGCATTGAGTACAGTTGAAGTAGAGTATGTCGCAACTTGTTTAGCTAGTTGTGAGGAAGTATGGCTCAGGAAGCTACTGTCTGATTTATTTGATCTCCAGCTGGATGCTACTTGTATACACTGTGACAACTAGAGTTGTGTGAAGTTGTCAAAGAACCTAGTGTTCCATGACAAGTCAAAGCATATCGAGATCAAGTATCACTATATCAGGGATATGGTGCAGATGGGAGCAATGAAGCTCCAGTATATTATGATGGATGATCAGATAGCTGATGTGTTGATGAAGCCATTGGCCAGAGTGAAGTTTGAGTACTTTAGGGAGAAGCTTGGTGTTCTCTAGATCAAGGTCCCTTCCAAGGGGAAGTGATGAGTCCAGAAGCCATTCTGACGAGCAGGTTAGATGTAAGGGCTGAGCCAATCTATCATGGTGAGAGGATTGGTTCCTTCCATGTTAGATATGAGTTTTGAGCCATTCTAATATGATTGTAGGATTGGTTCCTACATGATCAGATATAAGGGCTATTGCCATTCTTGGAATGGAGCTTCCTAGTGAGTTGCCAAGAATACTTGGTCTTGGACTGAGGGCCTTTCTCAGACAATTGTAATATGTATTCTTACATGATCAGATGTTAGCGCATGGCCATTCTAATCTGATTGATGGATTTGTTCCCACTTGATCAGATATAAGGGCTGTTTCCTTTCTAACGATTAGGTCAGATGTGAGTGCCAACCATTTTGATGTAGGATTAGTTCCTACACAGATGTAAGGGCTACCATCGTTTTGAGGAGGAGGTTAGATGTGAGTGCTGACCATTCTGATGAGTAGGTCAGATGTAAAGGCTACTTCCATTCTCTAAATGGAGGCACCTGGTCAATTACCAGGAACCCTCAGTATAGGACTGAGCGCCTTTCTGATGAGTCAAGGTTAGATGTAAGTGTTGTTCCTTTCTGACGAGTCAAGGTCAGATGTGAGTGCTGGCCATTCTAATGAGTAGGTCAGATGTAAGCACTACCAAAGACCTATGAGGAGGTAGGCCTACACCCAACATGAAAAAGGTCTGGCTCTATAGAAATTCCTATGACAAGAAGAATCATGAGATAACACATATGATGATGACCTAGTGATGATCCAAATCGAGCTGTGATCCAGATCCAGTTATGATGTCTCCAAGATAATCCATATCGAGTGATGATTCAGATCTAGCAGTGATGATCTAGATCGAGCTATGATCCATATCTAGTGATGATGACCCAGTGGTGATCCAGATCAAGTGATGATCTAGATCCAGTGATGGTGATCCAGATCGAGTGATGATCGAGATCCAGTGATGGTGATCTAGATCGAGTGATGATCCAGATCCAGTGATGATGATCCAGTGATGATCCAGATCGAGTATGATCTAGTGATGATGATCCAGATCGAGCGATGATCCAGATCCAGATGAAGATGACGAGAACTTGACAATGACCCAGATTATATAGAGAAGAAGACTTGTGCTGAAAATTATGTCAAGAGAATGCCTTCCTAGTGAAGAGGGAGTGTTGATGTATATGTAAATTTGGAATGTATTCACTTGTATTTCTTATGTATTGTAACCCAATGTTTATTCTGGGATGTATTTGTAATGTACTTGAGTCATGTCATGCCTCGATGTTCCGATCAGGAAGATATATAATGTAAACAATTCATGTCAAGTCATTGTGGGTAACCCTCCTATTGTCTAAGGGTTAAAGTCCCTGCAGTTTTGGGGCACCAAGGTTATTAGACTCTCCTAGAGAGGTCGGACCTAGTAGGGTTTTAGTCATGTCGTGATTAGTATAAATAGAGAGCTAGCCTCTCTATTTAGTACACAACTCATACACACTCAAGTGTAGCACATAGTTGAGGAAGGAGAAGACATTGGGGCTAGATAGAAAGAAGGTTACTGCTATCGGGAGATCATCTTACTGTTTTGGAGTTTTACTTTTGGTGCTGATTCTATCTCTGAGGAAGTTGCGGGGTTTTCTCCTTTTATGGTTTCCCCAAGGAAAAACACTGTGTTCATTGTCTCTTGTGTTTAATTGATGTGCTTGTTGTTCTCTCAGTTAAAGATCCTAATGTTATACTAGCTTAATGTTAAAAATTTAACACTTGCAAAATCCAAACAATATGAGGATGGCCTCATGGTTGCAAAAATATGATTTTCTGCAGGAATCAATATTGTGAACTCATATTTTTATTTGACTATCAATGTTATTGATTGTTTGATATTTGGGAAATCATGTATGAATGAAATAGATTTGAAAATATATGATTAAAATTTTATGATGACATCTCATGTAAACTGTATACTTGTATGTAATGCAGGTAAGATGATGGAAGTACGCCCTTGGAGTACATAGCTTCTTGGAAGGATATGTTTGGGATACATAAATCCTAGGAAGGATGTACTGGGTGTGCATGGATCCCCAAAAAGATGTACTTGGATACATGGCTTCTCGGAGGGATGTGTTTGGAATAGGTTTGAAAACCTATGATTGAAATTTTTTTATGATGACATCTCATATGAACTGCATACTTGTATGTAACAAAGGTGAGAAGATGAAAATATGAGTTGGACGTACATGGCTCCTAGGAAGGATGTAATTGGATACATAGATTTCCGGAGCAATGTGTTTGGAATAGGTTTGAAAACCTATGATTCCAATTTTTTTTATGATGACATCTCATATGAATTGCATGGTTGTACGTAACACAGGTGAGATGATGAAAATATGTACTAGGTGTACATGGCTCCTCGGAAGGATGTATGGGGTGTACATATCTTCTCAAAGGGATGTCTTTGGAATAGGTTTGAAAACCTATGGTTGAAATTTTATAATGACATCTGATGTAAATTGCATGTCTATATGTAATGCAGGTGAGATGATGAAAACATGTACATGGAGTACATGGCTCCTCTGGAAGGATGCACTTGGGTACATAGCTTCTCCCCCCCTGCTAGCTAGGCACTGGTATGCATCACTAGGGACAACCAGGGTGTAAGACATCTAGTTAGACTTATTTCTGCACACATTCATGCCATAAGGGGAATGTCATGAGAGTGGGGGATCCATTATGAGAATAACCCCTAGGTATTACGATGTCTTTAAATAAAGCGCATGAGGATTGGTATGCACTTGGAGGAGGTGTTAGTCCCTTAAGCCGGAGCTGTCATTAAGCACCCAAGGAGGTGTTAGGATCTGAAGTGGGGATGAATAGGTCTTGGTTGAGAGATGATATACAGATAAGTATTGGATTACTTGGAAAATCCTGGTTGAGTTTTTGTAATTATACATGTACATAATGATTAAGCTAAGATTTAGGAAATCTTGTTAATAAATAAATCCTGTGAAAATGAATCTGACATGTGAATCAATCTGTTATGGTACCTGGAAAGGAAGCGCCTGAGAATTGGTGAGCACTGGAAGAGGTTCTAGGCCAATAAACTACAGATTCCATTGAGCACCCAAGGAGGTGTTAGGCTCTAAAGTGGGGTTGACCAGATATCAGTTGGGAGATGTTATACAGATAAGTATTTGGTTTACTTATCAAACATTTTTGTTATTGGTTTTCTTTAAATATACATGAGCATATGATGTATCCATGGTTTTGAAAATCTTGTTATAGATTGCATCCTATAGGAATGAATGTAACATATGAATTAAATTCATTGTGGTGTTTGTAAAGGAAGCACCTGAGCTTGGTAAGCACCTAGAGGAGGTGCAGGCTCTTGACAAGAACTGCCATTGAAGCACCCAAAGAGGCATTGGGATAAAAAATGGAGCTGTAAGACCTCGATTGAGAGGTATTTTCAGGTGATCCGAGGCTTACACAAATTTGTCTACCATTTAATGCACATCCAGGTGTGGGGTGGGGTAGGGTTGTGAGTGCCATGGTTGTATAAATCCAAGTCGGATACCTGTGGAACCAAAAGAAGATACTTATGCAATATAAGTATTTGGTTCACTTGGAAACTTCTTGTTTATTTTATGTCAATATACATGTGCATGTGATTCATCTATGATTTTGGAAAATCTTGTGAATACTAACATGGGAATTGACTCATTCCTTGGAGCTTAAGCACAGGTATTGCTAGTTGCCGAAGACATTGGAAATTTTCCAAGTTGAGGAGAGGGATGCTCCAAGACCCAGAAAAGGATCCTGTGGAATGTACTCATGCATGCAATCAAGGACTTGGAGGAGTTCGTATGCAAAACAACCATGAAGTGGAACCAAGGAGGAGTTCCAGATCATACAATTGAACATGTAAAGGTGCAGAGGAAGCACAACGGTAATAATATGGATACATGTGAACTGGAGGATGACATGCGATTGAAACACCTCATTTTGGTTCATTTTTGCAGAGAACTGAGGGTGGTGCCAGTGTAGCAATTGTTAAATTTTTGTAAAGCATTGAGTACAATGCTCTTGAAGGGGGAGGGGAATGTAACACCTTGGTTTTGAACCCATGGTATTCAATTGCATATGATGTAAATATTGTATTAAATCGGGTTGTGGAGATCAAGGAAAAATCCCCACCATGGATTTAGTATTTTATGTTTCGACAATTAAAATCGATGCCGATGGTTTATGTGCTATCCATGAACAATATATTTTGAGACATCATGTAAAAATGAAAATTAATAAAAATACCACAACTAGCTATGCATCAGAACGTTAAAGATATGGGGGTATGATTTTGCAAGGAATAGGCAGGGGGGGAATAATCAAACCCATGAGCCAATGGGGAAAATCCAAATGCCAAGGGGGAAAACCCATAAGTTGTCAACTAACCATTTTTTCCTTTTGTACCCTATCATCTAAAGTTGGTGAAGGAAGTTATTGCCTTGGGATGAGAAAGGTATGGAGGTCAAATTCAAATTTCGGAAGTAACCCATTTTTGGAAAACGTTTTTTTGGCTTCTTGGGCAAGCAAATGCTTGGAAATGCATGCCCAAGCCATTAGGCACCCATGTATTTCATTTCCTCACCATTCTCATTCACATGGAGGCTCTCTCACATAGATGAAGCTTGCTAATCTCTCTCTCCCTCACGATTTGCTGCCGTTTCTTCATTTCTCCATGCTCATAATTCATTTTTTGTGTTTCCGAGAAAATAGTAAGAAATGGGCCATGATTTTGGGGTTTGAGGAGGTCGTTTTTCCACTGCGAGAAAGCTGGGATCTTCCCTAACGTTTTTCTACATTTTCCCTAATTTATCCATGCTGGGAAACCCCTTTTTGTGTTGTTCAGTGAATGGGAAAAAAGACCCATGATTTGGGTGTGCATGGAGGTCATTTCAGCTCCTACGATGCCCAGAAACATTTGGTGAAAACATATTTCTCATAGGGTGTTTTTCCCCATTTTACTGGGTCATTTTTGGTTGCAAATTTCGTTTTTGGTAATGCCCAGTGGATGGGAGAATAGATCCAAGATCTTAGGGTTGATGAGGCTATCTTTACCTCTGGTGGGAAAAATATTGTCTTGAATAGTTTACCTAAGATTTAATTATCAACCGGGGTTTGTAAGCTTGGAGTTGCTACAAAATATATGTGAAGGCAGAAGGATTCCTAAGATGTCATGGAAATATTTTAACAAACATAGATCAAAAGATATTTCAAAATAAGAAACAGAGTTATAATCCTAAGAATTCAACAGTTAAGAAGATTAAGCTAGGACATAGGACTAGACTAGTGTAGTATCCAGTTATACTACTCTACTTTATACATACTTATTGGAGTAATGCAAATAAAAACAAGATAAACTTATAATAATAAACTATCCCTTAAGATCTATTCTACTGCTTTAAACAACTTTGAAAGCTAACTATACAAAGGAGGATTTACAAAATTACATCAACTAGGATCTATAACTAAGGATATACATGGCAACTCAGACTAATTCCACTCTCCTGGGTTGTTTTGGGGATAAGCATTTATAGTGACTGGGACAGGGGTGGAAGGAGAGTCAAAATGGCTTTCAAATGAGGTATAGAAACTAAAGGAAATCAAGTCTAACTTTACCTCTACGAAAATATGCAAACTAAGAAATGTCCAGTTGCAAGTAATGGTAAACATGGTTCTTTATGTCATGGACACTTAACAAAAGACAAAAAATAAATGCAGAGGAGAGGACTTAACTTATAAACAAACATAAAACCTAATAAAGATGATCTTAATTCTTATTGAGTAATCATCTAACTAAAAGGAACAACTTCTATTTATAACATATCAACATATCTACCAAATTATTAATATAACTAACCCTCAATCACATATAAATAAATGAAATCAATTCAAGCTAATATCACAAGACATAACCATATGGTAGAAAGAAATAAAGACTTAATAAGTACTCTAGATAATTTGATCACAGAATCTTAAAAGGAAATATAATCACTGTCTAACTATTCTAATCAAAACATACTTAAACAGACTTAAACTATGTAAAATATGCCAAGGACTTGATGAAAGACTGGACAACAGGTTGAAATGGGAGTCTATATAACAGACCAAACAGACTGACTGTATGACAGTCTGTATACAAAAACACTTAAAACTTTGAAAAATGATTAATCTAGATGACCTCGGGCCAGCTGACTCATGCATGTAATAACTAGAATGTAAATACAAGAATTTAAACCTATTTAACAACTAAATTTACCCTACAAGACAATTCAAATACAATTCATAATTTGAAAACATCATTACCTATTGCAATTTGAAAGGAAATTGGAAATTAAATAAATTCAGAACATAATAAGAATTAGCAGAATTGAAACTACTTATGATTAAATTCTACAGTATTGAAGTAGTTTACTCTATTGACATTGAATCAAAGAATGAACTGGAAATGCATCAAAAGAAATTACAATCTAGTCTATATGCAACTGGTTGCTAACTTAAAATGAAGGACTATATAAACATCATAATATTGAAATGAAATCTAATCTACAAGAAAGAATATAAACGATTACAAGAATTTAATTACATAAACAATCTATGAACAAAGCTATACTAATTACAAAGAAGGGAAATGACAGAGACTATACGAAAATATAAAACTCTGATTGGCGGGGGGCCATCCCAACAAATAGAGTCATATCCTACTAAATGCTAATGAAACATGATCATAGACAGTGTAACACAAGTTCCATTAAAAATAATAAATGAGTATTACAGAGTCTGGATTACATAAAAACTTGTTGAGCTAAAAACTACTAACTTCCTTTTCGCATACAAGCGTTCTTATATATGGTTTTGAGAAAGCGAACAAGTCGACCCTTCAGTGGTCGATCGCTCTTTGAGATGAGTCAACCATCATTACAATCTGTTGCTCTAATGCCATCACACAGTCATTTTTCCTCCCTTATCACGAGTTGGTTTCCATCGGGCATGAGGTGGCATACATGATTCCCTTATTTAGCGTGAACTAGTGTCGTGATTTCAATCAGAGAGGTATGCTAGCAACCTTCCAGAACAAGGCTCATGCTAACACTTCGACATTTGGACAATAAGCGATTTACAGTTCGCTCCATACTTAAATGCTAGAGAATCAATTAGTTCCAACGCGCGGTTGTTTTGGCGAGCTAAATGACGAGCTGGATATGCTATGCACATATCTAGCCAAATGTGTGTCTGTGTGTCAAGCTCTCCCAAAAATTATCCTCTACAATTAACGAATACATTTCTTAGCAATTACATCAATTAACATCGAATTTATTCATTAAAACAGTAAAATAATCAAGAATGAATCAATCTTAGATAAATCCAAAATAAGATCATACCTGAAGCTTAATGGTAATCTATATGATGCAAAATACTGTTACGGAGAGAAATTCCTATGGCTTGGGGTACCACAGTAGATAGCTTGACTCCAGAAATCAATCCTTTCCAATATGCAATAGAAATTAAATGTCTAACACTAAAGGATCAGACCTCGTACCTTATTCCAGACAGTTGAAGTAGATCCCCATTGAGCTCTCCAACTTCATCTTGAATTGATAAATTCCTTCCTCAACAATAGGTAAACAATACAAGAATTCTATATATCCTAGTGTTAGATCTATTCCAGCATATATAATCAACAATGTATAAGCATTTGAAAACATCCCATGGATAAAATATTCATTCAAACACACATTATTGGACAGGAAAAGATATTTCTATTAATATAAATTAGAGATTACAATAGATACAACCTATGTCAGCACGTCTGCGAATCGGAGAAACTAAATCCCCCACTTGGGCCTCCACCACCTCAATCCTCCACCTCTCGATAGCAAGATCACAAGCAAAAGGAAAGCTTGGGAAGAACACAAAAGTGCTCTAAGGGACAAAGGGATGCAGACTCAAGCATAAGTTCCGTCAACAATGGACTATAGTTTCTTTGCTCTCAATTCTCTCATATGCCTTCAATGTACCATAGATTTCCTTATATAGCTTTTCAAAGGGGTAATGAAAGGTCGAATCCGAGTGATCTCAAGGCATAGAGAAGGCCAGGAGTCAAGTGAGTTGGATCCATGTCAAGGAAAACTCCAAAAGGATTTGTATTTTGTACACATCCCAATGTACGCGGTTTTAGTGGTCAAACCCACGTATATACGCTATTAGACGTTTAAAAGTCGCGTGTATCATTTTTCACATGTTTTTAGGGATGGTCAAGGAAGCATCAAAGGACAAAAAATGGTCCAAGGGGTCTAAGGAGTCTGCAGTGGGACAGGGGAAGGCCATACAAAGTGTGATTCACCTGGAGTGGTGAAACCAGCTATAATAGAGGCCCCTAGTGCGTGAGTTCAGAGGGGTCATACGATGGCCGAAATACATTATAAGTCCATCCCAGAAGTGGAGTGATGAAGAATCCCAAGTGGAAGACCAGCCACCCAATCAACATAGTACAATGATACAACTCTACACATAACTACAAATACATATATAGCAGTCCCGGATACATAAGAGTACAATGGCCATGAATAGGCATGATACAAGATATCACATAAGTGGTCATTGCCACGTACAATATACATAGATCAGAATCTCCATGATGAAGATATACAAAGGACCATGATCTCCATAATTGTTGAAGATATATAACAGATCAAGATCTCCATAGTGGCTGGAAATGTCTGACATATTCTAGAATCAAGTCACGAGAGCTGAAATCTCATGAACACTGGCACGATCAAGGAGGTAGCATATAAGAGATGCCACCAATCTGGAAAGTCTTCTACACAAACCGCTACGAGCACATGTCCTACTATGTGAATAGAGGTGTCGAGGTCAAACATAGTAGTCCATCGTCTGATTACCGGTCATTAATGTATACCGTTAATAGACATGATATCACCCACCGATGATGAAAATGGGAATCAAGGTACTAGAGTGCAAACTAACAAGTGTGAATAAATGTGTTGAGGTCGAACACTTGAGAGGATCCATCGATCAGGGGACATTGATGTATTCCCAAAGACTTTCGATGGCGAGAGAAACTGCCATTGATGACTCCAAGTCTCAAGGCACTCAAAATGACTCTAGATTCCAATCCCAAAATAAATGATCTGAAGTCAATGGGATGAAATCCATTGGAAGGAATGAATTAAGGCATCCCCCATCATCTAGCACGAGGTACTCAACAAAGCTATATAATGTGGAAGGACTCGATCATAAGGTGCACGAACCAGTAACTGTACCGGGAATGACCGACATGCAAAGTCAAGATAACTGAGGAATGGACGACTAAGGCTTCAACTTCCTTTGAACAAGAGCATAGCGGTGTATGGTGACTGAGTAAAGGCAGCATAGACTTGATATACAAACTGGGACATCTCTACGACATATGAGGCATGGACAGAGGCTCCATGGGGACTAGAAGCTTAACCAGTTGGTGGAGATAAAATCAGATAAACAAGTACAACTCCTAAAGTCAAACTATAAACCCAACTAATGGATGTGATATACAGTTCTCTATTCAAAGGTGACACGACTTGACAGCTGCCAAAGATAACATCTTTCCTTATCCGGCTTTTTGGTTTTTTGATTTTTTTGGACTTTTTCAAATATTTAAAAGATTGAAAAAGAATAAAATTGCTTTATAGTTACAAACTAGGAGGAGACGAGTGTGATAATGGAAAACAAACTAGTTCCAAGCAGTGGAACATACCTATGCTCAATGCAAGGATACATGTGTAGGATATCGACACTCAGGGGAAAATCCCCTCCCGGTAAAAAAGGAAATCAAGCTAGAAAGGATATATAAAATGGCTCTGCATGGCTAGACATGAGACAAGCTCAGGCTATATGGCTGAAACACAATGTCAGGGAAGCCAGCGTAAAGCCCAATAAGGTAGGCAAATCTCATGATAATGCAATTACAAATTGACATAAGGGAGTCCTGGGGAAATGCGAGCATAAAGTTCAAGAGGAGTATGAGGCTCTTACTCAAGGACATGGCAGGACTAAAAGGGACTCCTGGACCTAAGAGAGGACTCACAGCATGGGTACCAAATGAAAAGTAAAGCTAACTAGGACACCCATGTACAGGAATGATCTACCATTCACATAGTACCACTTATAATAGTAGCATGAAGGTTCCGTGATACCATGGAATGGGTTCGTACCTAACGTTAAGATGGAACGATCATAAGGAAATGCATAAGTGCAAGCGGATGTGACATCCTAACCTATATGCCAATTCAGACATAATACCTCTGATAGGAATGAACGGGTCAAAACCTCAGAGAGAGTGTACCAAAACTGGACCCTACATGACAACCATATAAGTCCGAAACAACCCGAAATAGTCAATAAAGAATCCAAAATACAGGGAATAGGGAGGAATGATCATGACAAGTGCACCCAAAGGAAACAATGCAGTGAACGATAGGACATAAAAAGGAAAGTAAGGTGTAGACCCAACGTTCACGCATCCACTACCACCCCCATGAGGGTGGCCACCCATGTCAAGACCGAACGAAGGGAATAAAAGTCCTCCACAAATGGAGTAGAGGATGGAATATGACCATTCCCAAATCTATGAGCAAGGCAAGGGGCTATGATGCCCCCAAGTCTAACACCAGGGTCCATACTAGGACCAAGGACGAGTGATAGGATACCAGGCATGCCGAAAATAAAAGGACCCGAACTCAAGAGAGCATAAATATAGTCAATTAACCGTGATCCCAAAGGTCAACTAGAGCACAAAGAGCACACTCCTAAGAAAATGTACAGCCAAAATACAAGCAAACCAAGGGGAGGATATGTGAGCTCCTAAATGTAGCAGGTATGTCTCGCCTAGGAGAGGCTTGAAACTCCCATACACTACAAGCAGAGGTACTTAACCAATTATAGTGGCCCTCAGCTTCAATGCATAAAGAGACTGTGTTGTTCGACCTCTACCTGGACGAGACACTCTCAGAATAACCCTTGCAGAGTACCCCCTTGATATCCTAGGTAAGGCCACTAAGGTCACCTCAATATAATCAATTCTCAGGTGGACAGCCGTAGGCAAGATTGACCATATGGGCAGGGTAGCAAAGCCTGAAACTCTCGAAAGAGCCCCCAGATACGAATACAATCCTGGAAATATCTCCAGTGCTACTCAGTTATGACTAGGGGTCATCCCAATCAATAACTGCTCACACTGCCTCATGCTTAACTCCCTTTTGAGAGGAGGATCCTGAGAAACACTGGTTATACCAAGGAATTTCACAAACTCACCTGGACAGACACATACATGTTGTTGTTTAGTGGTCTTGGAGAATTTACTCACAATGAACTATTCCAAGACCCTAAAACCTAATCTTGTTGGTGAAACCTATAAAAGAAAAAGGTGTAATCCATTTTAATTAAGCGTTGATTTTATTTGGCTGTAATTACTCAAAGGGAAATGGCCATGCAACTAATGACATTATGACTCAGCAGTGAAGTAAATATGCACACCATAACAAACAATGCTAAGTGCAATCTTTGTCAAATGAAAAATACGGTATGCCACTACATGAGATGCATAAATACATATTCCTTTGTGAATGCCAATGCAATCCTTCCTATATGAACTCCTAAATACAACTCTCATCCAAGCAATCCAATGCAAGTACCTCCTCAAATCCATATCTAGGATGCAACTAAGAGTGCAACTACTTTGTATTTTCAATATAAAAGAATGAAAAATGCAATAAAAGTCATCTAAAACTCTCATTCTCTGCAGCAAGTATAAAAGACAAGCCCATCAAGACACCGAGACAAAAAAGAGTAATGCACTAATGGCAAAACAAAAAGGATAAATGACTAAAACTACTTTCAAAGAAAAATCAATGAAAAAGCGGTCTTTGGTCACAAAAGGAGCATCCAATAGACAACATCAGACCCAAGGAAGACCCAACCACACTCACAACCCACCCAGCAACTTCCCACAACATCAAACTCACCAAAAGGGAGGATGTATGCAACTGTTTTAAGAACAGCTGCATATATATGTGACTTTTGGCCAAAAAGCTGCATCTATACATGGATTTTGGCCAAGAACTTGCATGTATACGTGAATTTTGGCCAAAAATACGCATATGTACGTGACTTTTGGCCAAAAACCTGCGTATACAAAGAAGGCAGTGGTAAAAAGCAGGCCAAGGGTCAAACCAATAAAGGGGAGTGTCAATGGATGAACATACTATAAAATGAAACACAGAAATAGGGAGAAATTGAGAGCAAGTCAATAATATCAAGCACATTGTGCCCCCAAACCCAAAGAAAAATAAGGAACATCCCCAGTAGAGTCGCCAATTCTGTTACAAAGAGAAATTCCTATGGCTTGGGGTACCACAACAGACAACTTGACTCCAGAAATCAATCCTTTCCAATATGCAATAGAAATTAAATGTCTAACACTAAAGGATCAGACCTCGTACCTTATTCCGGATGGTTGAAGTAGATCCCCGTTGAGCTTTCCAACTTCAGCTTGAATTGATAAATTCCTTCCTCAACAACAGGTAAATAATACAAGCATTCTATATATCATGGTGTTAGATCTATTCTAGCAT
Source organism: Pseudotsuga menziesii (assembly GCA_001517045.1). Lineage (NCBI taxonomy): Eukaryota > Viridiplantae > Streptophyta > Pinopsida > Pinales > Pinaceae > Pseudotsuga > Pseudotsuga menziesii. The sequence continues at coordinate 98,126 of LPNX010496458.1, read as the reverse complement.
ATATAATCAACAATGTATAAGCATTTGAAAACACCCCATGGATAAAATATTCATTCAAACACACATTATTGGACAGGAAAAGATATTTCTATTAATATAAATTAGAGATTACAATAGATACAACCTCTGTGGGCACATCTACGAATCAGAGAAATTGAATCCCCCACTTGGGCCTCCACCACCTCAATCCTCCATCTCTTGATAGAAAGCTCACAAGCAAAAGGCAATCTTGGGAAGAACACAAAAGTGCTCCAAGGGACAAAGGGATGTAGACTCAAGCATAAGTTCCATCAACAATGGACTATAGTTTCTTTGCTCTCAATTCTCTCATATTCCTTCAATGTACCATAGAGTTCCTTATATAGCTTTTCAAAGGGATAATGAAAGGTTGAATCCGAGCGATATCAAGGAATAGGGAAGGCTAGGAGTCAAGTGAGTCAAATCCATGTCAAGGAAAACTCCAAAAGGATTTGGATTTTGTACACATCCCGATGTACACGGTTTTAGTGGTCAAACCCGTGTATATATGCGATTAGAGGTTTAAAAGTCACGTGTATCATTTTTCACATGTTTTTAGGGATGGTCAAGGAAACATCAAAGGACAAAAAATGGTCCAAGGGATCTAAGGAGTCTGCAGTGGGACAGGGGAAGGCCATACAAAGTGTGATTCACTTGGAGTGGTGAAATCAGCTATAACAAAGACGCCAAAAGATAACAAAATATGTGTTAATACATAAGGTTTTTAGCTAAAAAATGGTGACAAAATGGGGCTCAACAACCTTTGTGAATCCCAAAGAACGTTTCCTTAAATCGTGTTTTCTCATGCAGGGTTATTTTCCCCTCAACCATTTCATTTTGGTTGCCTAGAAACATTTTGTTCATACCCAGTAATTGTGTGTGGTTGTGTTTGATTAATCGGTTGACTGTGTGTTTGATGCAAAGTGTGGCTTGGGTGAGTAAGTCCAAGGAACCCCTATGTTGTTGGGTTGTTTCCTTAATAGTCGTGGAACCGAGTTGTTGATTGGCTTGGCTGGACAGAATGTGAAACCCAATTGTGGCTTGACTATGGATGTATGGTATTTCCATGTGTAATCATGGTGTTCCCAATTTCCTTGTGGAATCATTCCCTACTCAGGGGTGGAAGTGATTCTGAGATATTGATGAGCACACTGGCCTATGGTTGGGTGGAACATTGCAGTGACATAGCTAGTCGTGGGAAATCTTCTTCTCAATATAAGTATTCTTTGTGTATTTAGTTTCTGCAACTGTATTTTTTTTATGAATTAATATGAACATGCTGAATGCTTGAATGAATGTGATTTTCTTCCGCTGTTTATTTCATCTATAATGCATCTATGCATGTTTTTAATTCAATGCATTTTTATTTTCACATTTAAGTGTTAATTTTATGTTTCATATTTAATATTCACCTACCTATCTATAAACATGTTTTTTCAATCCAAAATAATCAACTAGAATACTATACTTAAGTATAATATTAGAATCCTTAAAAATACCCTAACTAGAACAATCTTCAAAAGTCAAACATCAGATAAAGAGGACCTTGAAATATTAAAAACAAAAAACTTTCCACCAACATTTTCACAATTTAAAGAAGGTAGTCTACAAATATATGAAAGAAAAGCACCATAATGGATAGATGCGAAAGTTAAGAAGAAAGAAGTAGATATATCCAATGACGACAGACCTAAATTCACAAAAAAGGAGACTATTGGAATGAAGAACAAATGGTATAAATCATCAACTTGTTAAAATAATTTCAGGATGTTTTTCCTCATGATTAAAAATATTTAAAAGGAATTGTTTAGGAAATGGGCGAAATGAAAGTCGACATCAAACCCGATCTAAAACCAATAAATAAGAGGCCATACAAACTTGCACACAAATATATAGAAATAGTAAAGAAAGAAATCGATAGCATGATTGCAACTGGAATCATTTACCCTATTGATCAGTCGGAATGGTAAATCCCAATGGTGGTACAACAAAAGAAACATGACTCGACATGACTAAGGATCTTTGTCGAATTTTGGGAACTTAATGAAGTAACACTTACAGACTCATTTCCAAATTCTTTTTTAGATGAAATTCTTAATGAAGTCACAGGGCAAGAGTGTTATTTGTTTATAGATGAATTTTCAAGATATAGTCAAGTACCCATTTTTAAACAAGACCAAAAGAAGACTATATTTGTATGTGAATTTGGATCATCGCATACAATTCATGCCATTTGGATTGAAAAATACCCCAGTTGTATTTTCAATAATTATCATCAAATTATTTCAGGAATATATCTACAAAACCATGGTTGTATATTTCGACTACTGGACAATTTACTCTATGCTAAAAATCATTGTAAATGGCTAAGGATTATGTTAGAAAGATCTCGACAAATCGAGTTATCCCTAAATATCAAGAAATGCATATTTTCAAATCCAATAGGAATCCTATTCATACATGTAGTGTGCAAGGAAGGGATTAAATTAGACTATGAAAAAATTAAAATCATTTGCGACTTAAAACCACTAGCGAATCCTAAAGAATTAATAGTTTTACTCGGACATACAAGATATTATAGAAAATTCATTCGCCAATACTCTGACATGACTTACCCCTTGGAACAACTATTAAAATAAAATCAAGAATACCATTGGACCGATGAATGCACTACATTGCTTGACATCTTAAATAAAAAATTAGTCAAAGCACCCATACTAAGATTTCCAAATTGGTCAATCAAATTCCACATACATATTGATCCTTATAGAATATCAATCAGTGCAATCCTAACTCAACCTAGTGACAATGAAAAGAACCATCCAAACACATAAAGTAGCAAAAAATTAAATAAATATAAGAGGAACTACTTGAAAACTGAAAGAGAAGTAGTTGAGATGGTATTCACAATCTAGAAATATCGACATTATCTACTAGATAACCCATTTGTGTTCTACACAAACCACCAAACACTCAGACAATTTGACAATAAACCCTTACATCACTAGATAATTTGTTGATGGTTGCAACTATTCCAAGAATTTGAGTTTGAAGTCGTAGTTCGAAAAGGTAAAACAAATGTCAGACTCGACCGCTTCTCGAGAAGAGACACAGGTGAAGAACCTACCAGAATTAAAGACAAACTACCAGATGCTTATTTATTACGAATTGAAGTTGTATCTTCTGAATTAGCAGATATTTTGCAATTCCTAGAGCAAGGAAAAGATCTAGAGGGAATGAATGAAAAGAAGAAGAAGATCCTAGCGATGAAAGTTTCATCCTACACCATAGTAAACGGATTTCTCTACAAACTTGGGTTAGACAATGTATTACAACTATGTGTTCTTAGCCATGAAATAAAAATTATAATCAATTAGGACACTTTCAGGTTGACATGACGACAAGGAATATCCAATAGTCATGATTATGGTGGTTGACCATACACCGAGATTGTTGATAATTTGTAAACAAGTGTGACCGATGCGAATGACTAGGTCGGCCTATACCAAGAAAGGAAATTCCTTTAATATTCGTAAATCCAATATTAACAATTGAAATTTGGGAGATTGATTTCATAGGGCCATTTATGACACCGAGTAGAGGAAGAAGAGCGCAATATATCATCACAGTGGTCAAATATGTTACCAAGTGGGAAGAGGCAGAACCTGTCAAAACTCTTTCAAGTGAAGTAGCCGCTAAGTTTATATATGAGAACGTCGTCACAATATTTGGTTGTCCATTGACCTTTATCAATGATCATGGGTCACATTTTGTAAACAAAATAGTTGTCACTCTAACAAAATAATTCATGATTGAGCACTAGAAAATCATATCGTATCATCGTCCATATCATGGTGCAATTGAATCTTTCAATAAAACATTAACAAAAGGCTTAATGAAAACATGTAATACTGATGGTCCAGTCAAGTCATCATGAACATCGACACCTATAGCACAAAATACAACATACCTTGAAAGAAACATTGACAACCTATCTTTCAAATTTAAGTCCACTATTAATATATCAATCAATACCACCACCCACTATGCATTCTCTCTCCCAAGGAATTTTTACTATAAATACTTCATTGGAAGAGACTTGAATGTTATTCTACGAAAGACATGAGCATCAGAGAGCTAGAACACCAATTCTCATCAAAAAAACCACTTAACCAAAGAATTTGACTGACACAATGGCTCCAAAGAAGTTGGCCACAACAGCTAGATCAGAAACAAACAAAATCAGACAATTAGAAAAAATACAACACACCCTTGGAAATTCGACTGCATACTATCTGCAACGCTAAAGTGATTGAAAAACAATGGAAAAGGGTCTAGAATCAAATTCATGAATGGGGAACAAAAGAAAGTGGTCGATGGAGGGAGGAAGCACAAAAATTAAGATCTAACAAAATACTTAATTATATGAATGCACTTTTAATGGACATCTTTGCAGGAACAAAAGAAGTTATTCTATAGTTTATCATCAGCCAATTCCACAAGGGGAAGCTATTTTTCGACACTCCTATCAAAATCAATGGTGAAATGACTAGCCAAATCATGGGATTATCGAACAAAGGTGACCCTGTACCTATCCAACTAAACCTGACCTTGGTCAAAGAACTAACCAGCACGTCAATAGGGAATAATTCAAGAAGGTTAGTAGTTAAGCAAATCCTATATGGGAGACAAAAGATGAAAAGGTAGTGTCAATGGCCCTCACAAGTACGTGAAGAGGTTCTGAACTTAAGATAAACATGCTCAACATGGTCCATAATGTTGTGGTCATAGGAAAACTATACCGCTGGGTCGACCACCTAGCTGAGATAATCAATAATATTTGTGTAAAATTCCAAGAGGAGGGTGCCTAAATCTGATTTCCTTCATTAATAATATTGATATCTATGTACCATATTCAACTAGTCAGAGACAAGGACTTCACTACAAAGAAACGACCAATAATGTGGAATTTCAAATCATTTTCCCCAAATGGTTGTTGACTAGGAGTAGGAACAACAAAAATTTGGTTAGACACTTGGTTTCAAGCTCTAAAAATAAAAACAACCAAATGGCAGGTGCCTTAGAATGTCCAACAAAATCTACCACTAACTGCAAATATACAACTTGCGTCGGACCAAATGTATTTCTAGTACTTACAAGGTGCCATAGGCACAACAAAAGAACTTGACTTTTACACTTCGGTCGAGAACATTTTTTATGATATTTATTGGTAATCCAACACAATATTGGAGATCCCCTTGGAAAAAAGAGTCAATAAACCTATGGTCAAACCTTTAAAAATGGAGAGAAAGAAGAAGGTTATGAAATCCATGTCGATTTAGACACATTTACACCATCCCAACTAGACTAGCGATATCAATCCTCATGGTACCGCATTAACATTCATGTAGCAGCCACAAGATCAAGCAGAACAGATAGACAAAAGCACTTAATCACATTAGAGGAAATTTGGGGTCTAAAATGGGCCTTATAAGAAAACATGCCAAAATAAGTTTTTGTGAGTTGGAATTCAAGAACCAATAGAATTTCAATAAAATAAGTCAACCATAATGGTTGAATTGACATATTTGTAATTAAAAAAACTACTTTTTTTGTTCGTATTTTTGACATATCTCATTGTGTTTTTACTCAAATTTCGATCGAGAGAGCTCGTTGGATGCGGAATTTGATTCCACATCCAACGAGTACCCACAATGAATACTTTTGATGGACCCCACTACCCCAAAAACAAGAAATACCTGAAAAAATGTGATGATGACATCATCATCACATTTTTTCAGGTATTTCTTATTTTTGGGGTAGCATGGTCCATCAAAAGTATGCAGTGTGGGTACTCGTTGGATGTGGAATCAAATTCCGCATCCAACGAGCTCTCCTAATCGAAATTTGAGTAAAAACACAGGGAGATATGTCGAAAATACGAACACAAAAAGTAGTTTTTTTCTTTTTTCCTCCAAAATTAATCAATATTATTTTATTATTTTAACTATTATTTTATGATTTTAACTATTATTTTATTATTTTCCTTAGGAGGCCCATTTTATACCCCAAAATTCCTCTAATGGATACCTTACTTCCAGAGTACACCCTCACAAAGAAAAATATCTATTTGGTGGTCGACAAACTATTTACAGAACAAGAAGAGTACAACAAAAGGAAAGGGGAAACACAAGCTTATTCTTTAGGAATGAACTGAAGATGACAATGCAGATCTAGTTAACAGTGCAATTGAAATCTTAGAAGATGCTACCAACAATAAGATACATGTCGAAGAACAAATAGGAAAATTTATCACAGAGGATGAGAAATGATTGATCCGACTGAAGCAATTTAAAAAAAAATTAGGTTTTCTATTACACCACTTATCAGCCTCACCCATATCCCACCATCACCATCCCTAACCCCAGTTGTCGAAGAAAAATTTGTATCGACTTTGACAATTACCACACCTCTAACCCTAAACCATATGCATTTGCAGCAGCTACATACACCATTAAGAGAACCCATTCAAAAGGATAACGACCTACAGGAATTTATCAACCATATAACATCTCTTCTACCCGACTAGAAAATGATGATAGTGAAATGACCAGTCTTGGTTGAAGAAGAACAAAAGTCTACCTTATCCATCCCCAAATCTCAACTTGTAAACCTTCCACAACCATCCATCTCCGAAGTAAAAATTGTGGGATATAATGAAACCATTCTATAGAAAAATACTGACTCATCATGCAATATTATGGCAAAGAAAATGTCCTCTTTCATCCCCCAACATGTCGACCATTCGACACCACCACAACATCCTTCATCTAATGAACTTTTCTCCACTGACCCCACTGTCAATCCCTTGGATATCATATTACAACCAACTTTGATAAGCAATGTCGAGCAACCTTTATTGCATGAGATAGTAAGCTTAACCATCGGTCCTAGCTTGCATCCTTTTCCTACTTCACCACCACCGGTCCACCACTATCTTCACCTGTGACCAAATATAATTCAACCAATATTCCAATTTCTCTCGACATTACCAACATCATCCACCCTATCCCTATTGTTACAACCCGAGCTACTGAGCAGAGCCCAAAATCAGTAGTAGAAATACAGAATCCACCAAAAAAATAGAGAGAAACTGATAAATAAAGTAAACAGCAAGAAAGAAGAAAAATGAAGAAAAGAAAAGAAAAGAAGAAACAAGAGAAATAACAACAGAAACAACTACGACATCTACAATAGTTGCAACAACAACCACACATGTTAGTTCATATAGATCAATTCATTCCAACAGTTTCAATTGACCGACAGAAAGATAAAGAAGAAGAACTAGATCTATTGACATATGCAATTGACCAGGAGTATAAACATAGAAGAGTGGAGGCCAAACAACAAATTGAGCAACTAAAAATAGAGAAAAACACATTTTTATCCAAGTGTGAGAGCTTAGCACACTATATTATCACAATTCTAGCAAGGGTTGACTCTGACAAGCCTGTTGACAAATCATACCTCATATTTGAAACCATCGTGTCGACCCTTCAGAATTCGTTGAATGAAAGGAGAGAAGAGCAGGTTGAGGAAATCGTTGTCCTACTAAGAAATCAATACACTACATTTATAGAACCACACAACATGTTAGTACAATATGTTGCAGAATATTTTGTCACTACAGATGTCTTACGGAATTGGTACACCTACTACGACCATGTATTTGAAGAAATGCAAAAGACGTGTGAACTCATCAGTTCACTACAACACCGTTGACCACTTATTGGTGAAGCAATGGCCCATACCATTAATGATCAACTTGTTTTGGAAAGAAATAAACTTGAAAATTTGGATAAGTAAGAATATCAATGGATCAACTAATCCCAAGTTATTCTATCCAACATCGAAAAAATTAGACCACAACTTCAACAACTACTCTTCATTGTTGAGGGAAAACATCAACTACTGGGGTCTGACATGATTAACATCCTATACTTTGATATGCATGAAAATATGGAGAACTTGTTAAGTCTCACCACTCTTACAATCGATGTACATAATTCCCTCCATGCATGGGAGGAATTTCAGTACCAACTATCAATATCTGCTGAAGATATTATAGAAACATGTGTTCAGAAACATGAGTCCATGAGTCATAAAATTCCATAATAAATAGCAACACAAGTTTTATCCACTCAGATAGAACAATTTTGATGTCCTCATTTCTTTAGGATGAAGAAATATTTTAAGGTGGGGGAGATGTTGGAGGATCCTAAGTCAGCTAGCCGACTAGATCCTCTAGATGACTAATTGTAAAGTATAACAATAGATTATGTCGACCTCATAGATCGTTTTGGTTAGTTGAAATGACATGTAGTTATGTAACCTCTTGTAAATCATATAAATAGGATGGAGACATGGATAAAGAATTGGTTTGTTTGGATGTAATAAACCCTTTATGTGTTCTTGAGTAATATAAGTACTTGTTGTTCTATCTCTCATTCCTTGTCTCTTGTCTCTTTCATTGCTTGTATAAATCGATAATATGTATCATTGGTAACTATGTAATTTGTTTGATTACAATAGGAGGGTCCTCATGCACAAGATGATCATGAGGACTATTCAGGGATACAAGTTCTTGAAGGAAGCAATGACATGGATTCTAACTATAGAGCACTTCCTTCAGACAGGAGGGACCTATTGAGATATTTGAACATGAGGAAATTTATAATTTGATGGTGTTTTTGAATGGAGGTAATATTGAATACATTGTCCAAAGACTTGTTGTAAAGAATTATGAGGATTATTCAACTACGGGAGAGAAAGTTGAGGACAAGTCACGAGGATCAACTAGCAAATGTTCTTATTTATCCAAGGATTGGGTAGATGAGTACACAACATATATGTATATAAAAGGATTCACCATTCTTTATCACCTTAGTAGGATACTCTTTGACACATCATTCATTGGGAAATTTAATGAGCCAGAATAAAAATCCCAAATGCATGGTCTTTGGGAGAGAACCGTCATTGAGGAAGTTGGTCAAGTGCTAGAAGTACATTAGGAGAATTGTGAGCTACCCTTATGGGAGAAAGAAATTATTTTTAAGGAGTTAGTTACATTTGATACACTTGGACCAGGAAATAAGGGTGTTGAATCATCCCTTTATTGGGTGGATAATGACACCTCAGAGATGAGTGCACATGAAGGTAAGGGTTTCATATGTCATATATTCCTTTCCTACCAGTTTGAAGAGTAGTTTTGTATGAAGTTAGGAGGGATACATTTTTCCTACAATGCCATTATAAATCAGATTTATACGGTTTATTACAATCATAGTTCTCTATAGGAGCCTGAGGTGATGATGGATAATGACAAAAAATCATATTTGAATGCTCTTATGAAGAGGAAAGATGAAGAAATTTTTGGCAAAGCATTTATTGATTTGAAGAAGAATCATGAGGAGGACTTATCTATGGGAAAAAATATTGAGGAAATCCTATTTGAGGTTATATGTAGTGGTATTTTTTGATCCAAGGATTTGGTAGACAAGTATATCATTGAAATGAAGATTCATGGGTGCGCTATGCTTGCTTGCATGGGTGAATCCTTTGTTTGACATACAATTCTTGGAAGAAATACTTCATGGTATACCTTTATGAGTGGAAAAATTCACCATGAGGAAGATGGATGATCACATTCTATATGGATCAGAAAGAAAAGTTTTCTATTCATCCATGGATTGGATGGGTATATAAATAATAGAGATGGAGACTGAAGAGTTTGCAATCTTGGATCACATTGGTAAGAGTTCCCTTTTCATTTGTAGCATATTTATAGATGCATATGGCATTGTCATATTATGTGAGAAGTAGAAAATAAATGTATGGGGTACACAAAAATCCAAGGATTGGGTACGCATATATGAGAAAAATTTATGAACTTTCATTCATAGAATGTGGGATGCAATAGTGCATGATAGAAATCAACTTGCACAAGGAGACGTCCAAATATTATTGAACCTAATGCTGAATTTTTTTGGAATCAAGGGAAGCTATGTGCTTCCAATATGGCTCTGGGACCCTGGAATTTTGTGGAATGAAAACTTTCCAAAAGTGGTAGGAGAATTTAGATCCATGCAAAGAAGGTAGTGGGATCCAGGAATTCTACTCAGTTATCTTAACTAGGTGAAAATTTTGTGGAAGAAGGGTTATACATTGGGGGGAATGACTATAATCATAATGGTGTAGAAGAAATATGGTGGACCTTTTGTTATTTAGCTAGTGATTAAGGATTTCCAATTCTAGGCAGCCAAAAACACATCTTGAAAATTGGAGTCACTAGTTGGCTCCATAGATGGTTGGAGTTGGTTCTTGCCTCAGGACAAACAATTTTGGGAGGGGAGGAATGTAATGTCTCCATTTTTCTTAATAAAACCATGTTAAACCTTATTGTTTAATGTTGTCAAACATAGGATTAGAAACATGTCATTATTAAATATTATGAATTTATTTAAATTTTTACACCTAATACATGTGCTTAGTGGCTAAGGTGGCAGATGGGTCCTTGTGGACCCAATGATTTGTCATTTTAAATGGAAACCAAGGTAAAATAAATAAATATCCATAAATCCCGGAAAACCATAAGAAGCATCATAGCAGTCAGCCAGAAAAGTAGTGCACAAAGTAGGAAAGTGCAGAAAATATGTTAGGATGAAAATCAGGAAACTTTTGGAGGGCATAGTTTCCAAAAACGAGAAAGGAAAGTCAACATAAAAGTAGGATGGTGCATTATCCAAAAATTAGAAAAGGAAAGTCATTCTAAAAGCATGACGACGTAGTTTCCAAATGAAGAAAAAGGGCATGTTAGTGGAAAAGAAGGAAAGTCCCATTTTCACTCATGAGGGCGTATTGGTTGAGTCAAGTGGGACAACTGAAGGGAGAATTCAACCTATAGATTGTGTTTCCTATAAAACAATGATATCACACCCCTCTCACAATTTTTGTTCATTGTGTTTTTTATTTTGAGAGTTTCTCTCAGTAGTTGATTGATGTGCCTCAACTGATGCTTCGAGTGGTGTGCCCCTTAACCAATGATTTTCATGTTTTGGTTTCTAATGTTAGTGTATACATTGAATCATTTTTATTTCAGGTTCCTATATTTCCTTCAGATAATTTCTAGATCATCTAGTATAGTTTGGACACCTCCTTTCAGTGATATTCACTCTTCTTTATTCCTCTTATCCATTCAATGTTATTCTGACAACTTTGGAGTATTTGTAATGGGAATTTCGACCCAACACTTATGTATTTAATTTAATTATGTCCAATCTGAATTTAGTATTAGGTTTATACCACTTTCATTGCATTTTTAGAGTTTGGAAGGTTCGAGATTCGATTCTACTTAGTTTCCTAGCTCCGAAGCCATTCTATGGGGTTTTTTACTATAAGAGGATATCCTTGAGTTTTCAGTGAGATGGATTTTTATCCTGAATGATATATTATGATGTTATTTAATGTATCTGAAATTTTCATATTATTCTGAACTTTTGTTTATTAATTTTCATAAATATCTTTCACATCCTTCCTAGATTTCAGTGAAAAATGGACTAGTTTTCTAGTTTGAATTGAATAGTTAGTCTAAACATATAAAATTTCTTTCATATTTTTTCTTAATTTAATTAGTATTCTAATGGTGATATTCCATGTCTAAAAATGAATATTAGACTCTCCTTTCGTGTGTTTGGAAATCCCATAAGTTTAGTTGGTTACTTAGTCCTTGTGTCTAGTTTTTCTTTTGCGGCCATTCAAATTATTTTTCCTTTGCAACCATTAGGATTATTTTTACTATTAATATATTTTATAAACATATTAATTATGATTTTAAAATCCAAAACAGAGTTCTAAAATCCTCCTAAGCTCCTATTATCCTTTGGTTGCTTGGTGACTACTTGTAAAGATTTCAGTTTGCACCGGTTTGGACTCCCAAATGCGTCATAGTAGACTTCAGCCTAGCTAATATTCAAAACCTGAAAGGGAGCAACATCCAAGTGCTTAGGAATATGAAATTTTAGTATCCTCCCTTGTATTTTGGTTTCATCTGCAAATCCCAATTTATTCCCTACTTGGCTTGCTAAATTTCCCACCTGTCGGCTAATTTCTTTATGTTTTTTCTAAAAATTTATTGCATAGAGTTAGTGGACCTAAATTCTGCCCTAGGTTCATTACAAAAACAAACTATATGTTATTTTGATTAAGTATTTTGTAGTTGATTCTGTTATCCATAGTGATATAAACTTTAGTGGAACCTGCTATGAAAAATATATATTAACTGACATTTTAAACCTTGAGTACTAAGTTTCATCTTTAGGTTTTGAAAGAGAAAAATAATAAAGCTAACCAACCAAAAACTATGGTAAAGAAACTAATAAGGAAATATGGAGGCTAGGTCGACAAGAAAAACTAAAGGAAGAGAGGGGAGGAAATAAATAAGAATAATAAAACTCAAAAGAAGGTCTAATTTTAGTAAGAAAAAGGAAGAAAATAACATGCTCAATAAAATGAATATATATATAGAATTAACTAACAAAGAGAAAAAAAATAAGAGCAAAAGAAACAATGGGAAATTTAAATAAAACAATTAGAAAGGAAAAATAAATCAAGAATAAAACATAAATCAAGAAAAGAGAAGACTAAAATATTATAAGAGAAATAACAAAATAAAAGGAAAAAATAAAATGAAATATAAAAAATTAAACCAAAAACAAATAAAGGGATAAAAGGGGAAAAACCAAAATGGAAGGTCGAGGACATAAGGAATAGGTCGAGAGTGAGGAAAGAAAAATGGAGGAAGGGATTTGGGGTTGTTTGGTTTGAAAAGAGTTTGAAGGGTGATGAATATAGAATGGATCAAAAGGTGTTATCAATGAATAATTTTATGAAGTAAAGGGATATAATTATTACTGATATCTCAATCACCATTTTTATTTAGATTGTGTGGGTGTTTAATGATCTCAACATCTTCCCTTATCTTGAGCTTGGGCCATAAGTTTCATGTCTTCTAGGACTAATAGATCTTTGGTCTTATGCGAAATTTCTTTTAGTGCAAAGGATTGGATTTTTTTGAGTCTAATGTTTGATTCATGTTCTTTGATCCTTGGCTAAAAGGAACATGTAGTTTCTCCAATATAACATATCTCATTGTAGGTTCTACTGAAGTTACTATCACTATGTATAACAAGATGTTATTTTATTTTTTGTTTATCAAGGAATAATATTTGTACAATGCACATTGTTAAATATATCGACATCAAATATCCATAACAAAATGATTCGAAATATGCCATGATGCTAATTGTTGCATTAACAATATTGGTGTATGATCATTAAATAAATCTATAAAAAATTAACCTTTTAATTGTATACTGTAATATTTGTGATATAACAATAAAATTGACATATTTGGAATCATTATTTAACTCCACGAAATTTAAATTGACATTTAATATACTCAATAATCTTTTTTTTCGAGTTTTAAGATTTACATTTGTTATTGAAAGATGCATTTGCGACTTCGAAATCACCCTTTTTGAATTGAAAGCCCCACTTTGGGAATGGAAATCATAGTTTCATCGTTGAAAAATGTAGTTTTCAAATAAAAAGATTATGATTTTGAAATTAAAAAATGCAGTTTTGGGCTTCAAAACGATTTGAAAATTGTACTTTTGGAATAGACAGAATAGGTTTAAAACAACGGAAAGAAGCTCGTAGCAGGGGGTACCACTCTACTCTTAATGGCATTAGTACTACCTATCTCTACCATTGATCGAGTTCCATATCATAGATTCACTGTATGATTCTATGCATATATATAAGGTAAAGGAAAGTGTATGTATAGTAACGATACAATGGTTATTAGGACAAAAACACTTGTACTATTAATCAAAGGAAATGTTACTGCAATGTCTATTGATAATATTTTGTATTAATCAAGTATGCGAGAAAGAATGTGATTGGGTCATGAACTACGCAATTTAAGATCTGAGTCTATAATCATATTATAGAATGAATATGTTGATGATATTTATCCAGCATCCATGGCTGAATGGTTAAAGCACCCAACTCATAATTAGCGAACTCGCAAGTTCATTTCCTACTCGATCCAGGGGAACTGCACATATTCATTCTTTATGGAATGGAAAAGGTATGAAGGATAACAACAAACATTTGAAGAATACCACTTTTTGAACTTGATTATGCACTTTTTGAAACCAATTTTGCACTTTAGAAAGGTCGTTTTGGGGCTTTAGAAAGTGTGTTTTAACACTTTTTTAGTCTATATTCTACATCATACGTCCAAATTTAATGAAAAGGGAACTATTATTTCGAATAATCATAAAAGGATGGAATCATCTACAATATTATTGGAGGACCAACATATATGAAATGACTTGATATGATTTGAGGTTTCCTCTCCTACTTTACCTTTGAACTCGGGGATATTTGATGAAAATTAGGAGGGGATTGGAGGCCATGTAGGATAGTTAGTTAGTAGATATAGATCTAGAAGGTTCATACTAGTTATAAAAGGTAGGATAAACATAAAAATTGGGGTTGTAGTGGTGGTTGCATTCACATTCAGGTTTACATATGCATTAGGTTCATTGGGAATGTTGGGGGAGAAACTACAAACATATTGAATGTTGGATCTCTAAATGGGGTTGTTATAGTAGCTAAAGGCGGTGATTTGATTTGCAAGGAGCCTAAATTTAATGATCCCAAGTGGTATTTATACAAGGGGAGAGTTTTTTGGTGGTTGATTTTGACTGGTTTAAATGGGTTGATTACTCGACTAGGAGTTACAAGGGTTGGAGGTAATCCCCAAATTTATCCATAATGTCTAGGAGGAGAAATATTGACAATGGAAAAAAAAATACCTCAACTAGTGTTTCTATGCAAGGCTAATGAGAGGGGTTCAAATAAGCTAACACTAATTTTAAAGAAAAATTAATTAATTGCAATTACAATGTGGGTGCAACAACTCATTGAGTAAATAACCAATGTAATATGAACACCCTAGAAATAAAATACTCACAAGTTATAGGAGGATAACGATAAGAAATGATGATTTTCGAAATTGTAATATCCCAAATTTTGGACCTAACATTTATAGGCATGTGCCTATTGATTATGATGATTATCTTGATGTTTTTGTTTTTTTATTGGGTCGAAGACCCCATTGCATATGAACATGATGATTTGTTTTATATATTGGGCATAAGCCAATTATTAATGATATATATATATGTGTGTGTGTGTGTGTGTGTGTGTGTGGTTGTTTGTGTTGGGCGTGGAACCTGAAGCATATGATTTATGAGATGTTTTATGTTGAGCAGGAAGCTCTGGAGCACTAAAGTGATTGATGTTTTTTGTTGAGCAGGAAGCTCTGAAGCACTTGAGTGATTGATGATTTGTGTTGAGCGGGAAGCTCCGGAGCACATGAGTACTTACCTTTGTGTTGAGCAAGAAGCTATGGAACACATGGAAATATAATTGGATGTGTTGGGAATAAGCCCTGGAGCCTTCCATGTTGATGTTGAGCATAATCTATGGAGCATCGGATCCTTGGCCATTGTATCCTTAGGTGTATCATAAAAGTACATCATAGCACTAGCGTTGAGCGGGGAGCTCTGGAATTGCACTGAATTGCAACTCCCTATTAAAGCATTGAGTATGGGATTTAGTAAGTGCTAGGGGTTACTAAAAAGAATTTAATAACTTTTGAGTGAAAACGACTCAATAAAAATATTGATCTCATCATACTTATTTATAAGTGATTAAATGAAATTTTGAATTTTTGTATTCTCATCAAAGTGCTAAAGTGCTACCATACTATACGAGGAAAATCCAACATGCAAGGATGTTTAGTGTTTCCTATCCTAGTAGACCTAAACCATCTACCTACTTGACCTTAATGAAGAAGTGTCATTAATTCTAGGGCTCATGATATATGATGCACAAAGACATTGTTAACAAAGTGTTATATTATTATGTACTTTATACATGGTATGCATAAAGACTTAAATATATTAATAATATAAATAATGAAAGAAGAAGAAGAAGCTCCATCAATTATTATTTATTATTGAAAGATAATAAATAGTCCAAAAACTAAAAAGTCTAACTAGGAACTAGAAGAAAGTTCATAAGTTAAAATATTAATAATTACCCAAAGTAATAGAAAATGGTTAAATCAAGAAACCAAGGTTTCTTTATTTAACTATCCCTTTGACTGAAAAGTCTATCTATAAAGACTCAAGCCAAGGAAAGGCTTGGGGTTCCTATCTATCATTAGAGGAGTCATTTTTCTTCTTGTTTGCACTTAAGTAAATTCTTGGAGAACATTTTCCTAGAAGGAAAAAGGAGAATTGATCTAGATCCAATACACCAGATAGGAAACCCTACCTTACAATCTCTAAGCTACTTGCATGTTGGAGTCCAACTCGGGGGGGTCCGGATTAATACCAGGAATTGTGCTGGGTCATGGTTGGGTGGAACGTGGTCGTTCCCAAGTGATTTGGTCATCAAAATAAAGGTTAGATCTATCTTAAATTGTTAATGTTGGTTATTTAAGATTGTGTAGGTTCAGCCATTAAAGAATCTTCAGAAAATTACAGGTATGAGTTCTTAGTATGTTAAGTTTTTTTCTAGCATAAATATTGGCTGCTTTATGTAAAGGTTCATCTTATATTTCTAACCCTAGAAATGATTGTTTCTGTTTATATCTTCTAGGGGTTACATTTCTTAAATTGTAACCCTAGGCTGCAAATGATCCCTCATGTTGTATTCACCCGGGTTTGTGCAATTATGTTAGTTTCTATATTTATCTTCATTACTTAAAATATGTTTAATGAAAACTAGGTTTTGTTTCAGATTACCATATAGTTTTGTTTATTTCCTTGCTTACTCTATTGACATATTCCATTTGTCAGTAGAGACATGTTTAGATTAAAATAGATTAATATTAAAACAAGATTTAAATAAATAAATATACAAACTAGATAACCTAAGGCACTATTTATAAACTGAATTATTATATATATATAAATATGAAGTCATCATACATAAAAAAAAATATGAAAACTATCTCTCTATATAAATCCAAGATAATTAAACCATTAAGACCTTTCAAGGTCTGTCTCATTAACTACAAACTAAATATCAAATCATTCTATTTAATAACAACATTATAATCAAATGGTAAAGAAGTGTCGTGACCATCCTTGTGGTCCTAGATTCACAACTATGTTCACATATAAAACCCACAATCCTAATTTAAAACCATAACATAATTGCATGCATGAAGCTTCAAAGGCCTCTCATAACTATTACATATAACTTAACCAAGTAAACCAATTAAAATAATTAAAGAATTCTGCCATTTTAAATAGAGGTCATGATACGACCCTGTGGGTTCACAAACCCAAGTCGCATGCCTTTATAAACAACCATCTCATTTATTCATAAACATTAAACAAAATTACATAACATACAATCTCATTCCATATAATGAATTAAACAATACATCATACATAGGAAGCGTATCATGCATTAAACAATATCGAAATCATAGTATAAACCAAAGTATTACAAATTGGGATAGGAATCGAATCATGTGGGGATACAAACATAACCCTCATCCAAATAAAACACAATGTATTACAATTATCCATGCATAGGATTCAAACCCTGTGGCTATCAATTTCCAAAGACACGCTATATATTAAAGTATGTGGGATACATCCAAAAGAAGCAATGCTATTAAATAAACAAAAACAAATCATTACACTACAACGAGGTCATAAGAACCTATTTTCTACCAATGTTGTAAGCACGGCCTCGACCAAAACAAATATTACATAGTCCATTTAAAAGTCTAACCACAATGACGAAGGCCATCATGGGCTTGCACCCCTGGCATATACATAATCTACATTATATACTAAATCTACAAAATCTCTAAAACAATAAAACCACCATTTAAAACCATGTGCATAATTCACCCAAGCCACGGGATGGAAAATGAAAATACACAGTATGGTTATAATTATCAAACTAACTCTGTTAACGATTTCACCCCAACTCTAATCAACAAAATAAAAACAGTAACAAAATACATTAGAGCTATCGCAACCATTAAGGGGAAGGATTAAGCCACATACGGCTTGGCCTTTAAACCCACGCTGCCAACTAAATATATATACTCAACACACAGACCACAATGAAGGAATATGCATGTTCTTAAACCCTGCTAATAAACCATTGACACAACATGAATTCCATCCACACATAGTAAGCATAAAAACCATGGCCATTTCATTTAAAACGCAGAGTATCTACATTATACACAGTAATGTTATCATCACAGACAAGGTCCACACAGGCATGCCAATGGGATATGGCACCATTGCAAGCAATGGTGCAGTCCATGTCTCAAAAGCCCAAATCCAATGATAATTTACATAACCCAAAAATTAAATACAGAGATCCTATGATAAATGTGATTTTGCTCGATGACCAAAACCACCACACCATTAATTTAAAATACCCAGTTTGTTCATCACAAGCTCGAAGGCATTTTCAAAACCCCACAGCATCAAAACCCAAACAAACAACAAGTTGAAACATGGTTATGCCAAAAAGTACTAAGAGGTGGCAAGTAGAAGCTTGCTAACATGCTTACCTTGCACCATAGTTTGTATCATTTCCCAAACAGAAAGATCATTGATTTATCCTGCCCTGCACTAAACTTGGCACCTGCAACCATCCAACAACCAAAATGAGAAGTAATACAACAAATAAGGCATCTTACAAACCATCAAAAGGCTAAGAAGTTGAGCAAGTGTCTTACCTTCGTTACCATGGAGGCCGCCTCCATTTTCCCCTGTGCAGAGCAAGACCAAACCCCAAATCAAACAAATAAAATGAAAATTCCATCGTGATCCAAGCCCTAAGCTTGGGGATGCCACGATTACCAAGAGCATTAATGGCACCAACTGGTGACCCTTATCGAAATGCCCAAACCCACTCTCCATAGTTAAGTTTCGTTTCATATTCATGTAATTCATTCCCCATGCAAAAGCTTAAACCCTGTTATCATATGGTTCAACCATATGTTATTTTTTTGCCACCCCCAAAACTTAACACAGGTCGTATAGTTTACAAGGTATCATTATTACATAGGCTAGACATGGTATGCATTAATACAAAGTCCTAGCATATGGTATGTCTTGTGTAAACCTTAGGCTTAAGCATTAGTATATTGCATTTGTCCCTAAGCTTAAACACTTAGTAACCACCGCATATGGAATATGCCATGGTAGCATTATCATATTAACCCCAAGCTTAGTCTTTAGCCAAAGTTATAACCTGCAAAATAAAAACAAGAGATATGTTAATAGCAGTAATAATATGGACATGAATTTTAAATGCATAAATTCCAAATGTCACATAGTTAATAAATATCTAGGTTAGTTAATTAACATAATAGGACTTACCTTGTTATCAATATGAAGTAGTGAGGAAGCGTAATAATAAACAATAGGTACATTTTAAGATCAAAATGATCAAGCTCTCTACTAAGCCTTTTTACACAAGGTAAACCTGCAAGGAAATAAATGAGGTGCCTTAGTTCGATTGAACTAAGTAAGCATGTGTAACGAGCACTAGTTTACCTCTCAGACCGTCATGGGAGAACGAGTCCCACCACTCTGCCAACTTTGTTTCCACAAACAAAGTTAAGTTAGGATTGCATAAATAACAAGTACGACTATGCAGAAAGGACTAAACAATTAGATCTAGTAACGACACATACGCGACAGATGTATAAACATAAGACTAAACTGTAAACAGCAGTACGACATCGTAAGTAAAATACATTAAAAAATAATGACTAAAAGTAAAATGCAGAACGTAAGAACATCTTACGAATAAACAGTGGTACATGAAGTGTATGATATAGTTCCACAAGTGAATAATGTTCAGTCTAGGTATTTTTTAATATCCTATAAAAAAAAATATTTTCAGTTTTTGGGGACATTACAAGTGGTATTAGAGCCCAGTTTCAATACTAAGAGACCTATGGGTGCACCAAGAAATCACCACAGAGAAAATAAAGTATAAGATTAAATTTTGGTTTCGAACAGAAATTTTTCCTGTTACTAAAATTTTTTGCAGTTGCAAGAATTTTTACAGGAACAGTTCATATTATGAACACTGAGGGAGATAACAGCTGGCAAGGTAGAATTAACACCACCACCTCAGAAGGTGAACTGGTGGTGGAGCTGAATTATGATATTTTGAATACTATACATAGTCTTCAAGCAGAATTGTGGAGTCTCAAAGAAGACAATGTGAATGAAAGAAAATACCAACAAGCTATAAACGAAGCATTACTAAGAAATGTGATGGGAGGCAGTCTGCAAGGTAAACCTACAAAGTCCACAAACAGTTCCAAAAGAGAACCGTACCATGAATGGGACAAAAGCCCCAAAGAAGGAGAAAAAGAGGAATGGACCCCTAAAGCACCAAAAGGAGATCATCACAGTTCTTCCAGTGATGACTCTCTTTCTCCCTGGAGAAAGAAGAAAAGAAGCAATGATAGTCTTCATGGGGAGTTTAAAAAAATAAGAGCCCCGGCCTATGAAGGTGAAGTAAACACTCGGGAAAAGGTTGAAGAGTGGCTGCTAAACATGAGTAAGTATTTCCAAGTTCATAACCATTCAAGTGAGATGAAGGCTCGTCTTGCCATCTATAACTTAAATGGTAAGACAACAAGATGGTGGACGGATTTAAAACACACCAAGAAAGATGAGCTGCAGGAAATACACTGGGATACTTTTCGAAATATTTTCCAAGAGAAATACATGTCAGAAATATTCTTTGATAAGAAAGTGAAAGAGTTTCATGAACTACGCATGGGATCCATGACTATGGACACGTTTATTAACATATTTCTAGATCTGTTGCATTATGTACCATACATCAAAGAAGAAAATGTAAATATCCAGCAGTTCCTAGGATGTCTTCCTCCCAATTTTCGATCCAGGATTGAATTTGACATGCCTAAGACTTTGAATAGCACGCTACAAAAATCTAGGCTATGTTATGAGCATGGACAGCTAAGGCAAGAGAACATTAATCGAAACCGAGACAAGTCTAAGAACTTATTTGATAACCACAAACCTGGGTCCAACCCACAGCCATACAGTAAGCAGAATAACAACTTTCAAGTGAATAAGAACTTTAATAGATCTAGTACAAATCCTTATGTACCAGTTGCTAATGTTAACAAAGTAGTAGCAAGTGGATCCAATTCTACCCCGCTATAGATCGAGTGCTGGAAATGCAACGGGGCCCATTATGCTTGAGATTGTAAGAACAAAACCAGTGGGGTCTTGCACAACTTACAAGAAGAACCAATTGTTGAGGACATAGCTGGAACACCCTAGATCTATGCAACATTGGATGGTTGACAGGAAGATCATCAAGCTACCATGGTTGAGATAGAAGGTAATATCTTGAACACTTCTATTTCAATACTTATTTATCATGATGCTTTCCAGAGCTATGTTTCGCCTAAAATTGTTGATATATGCAAACTAGGAAAATTAAAACATGATAAACCTTGGCTGGTTTAGTTAGCCATAGGTACGAAACATAAGGTTTCAGAAAATGTTAAATAATGTGAAGTAAACCTGAATGGTTTTGTTACGAAAGTAAACCTGAACATCCTACCTTTAGGATCGTACGATGTACTTATCAGCATGGACTGGCTAGAACATCACCATGTCATGCTTGATTGTTTGCACAAGTCTATCTTGTGTTATAGCCTAGGGAACCAAGTGAAGGTTCAGGCCATTCCAAAGAAAGTTTCTGTAAGACAAATATCTTCCTTACAAGAGAAGAAATGCGTTAGGAAAGGATACAAGTTGTTTGCAGTAAACATCTGAGACATAGAGTCTGATAGGGAACAATGCATAGAAGAATTCCTCGTTCTTGAAGAATTCAAAGATGTGTTTCCTGAGGAAATACTCAGATTACCTCCGAAATGAGACCTATACTTTTCCATTAAACTGAACCCAAGATGAGTCCCGGCTTCCAAAGCCCCTTACCGCATGAGTGCACCTAAGTTGGTGGAGCTTAAAGTGCAGCTGCAGGATTTGATAGAGAAAGGGTATATCCAACCCAATGTGTCTCCTTCGGGAGCACCGATACTATTCGTTAAGAAGAAAGATGGTGCAATGTGGATGTGCATCAATTACTACCAATTGAACAAAATGACTATCAAGAACCGTTATCCACTCCCTAGGATTGATGACTTATTCGATCAAGTGGGAGGATTTAGAGTATTTTCAAACATTGACCTGCGATTTGGGTACCATCAGGTAAAAATTTGTGATGAGTATATTCACAAAGCCCCCTTTCATACAAGGTATGGGCACTACGAGTTTGTAGTGATGCCATTCGAGTTGACCAATGCACCCATGAACTTTATGTGTATGATGAATAGAACATTTAGTAGGTACATGGATAAGTTCATCTTGGTCTTTATAGATGACATACTGTTTTATTCAAAGAATAAAGAATAATACAAAGAACAACTTCCCATAGTACTACAAGTGTTGAGATAACACCATCTTTACACTAAGTTTAGTAAGTGTGATTTTTACAAACCACAGATACATTATGTAGGTCACATTATCTCCAAGACAGGGATAGCTATGGACCTGGAAAATATTAAAGCCATAAAGGATTGGCCTACCCCTACTAGTGTCACTGACATTAGGTCGATTTTGGGATTAGTCGGATATTATCGAAATTTCATTGAGAACTTCTTGAGAATCGCTTGCCCCATGACTGCTTTGTAGAATAAATCAAGTAAGTTCTTATGGACCGCTACATGTGAAGAAAGTTTTCAAAATATTAAGCAGCTTTTGATGACTGTGCTGGTGTTATGAATTGTGTATCCCGATGGATATTTCGTTGTTTGCACGTATGCAAGCAAGGAAGGACTTGGAGGAGTCCTCTTGCAGAATGATCACACGATCTATTATGAATTGCAGAAGTTAAAAGAGCATGAGCAGAATTACCCTACACATGATCTTGAGTTAGCTGCCATCATCCATGCTTTGAGGATGTGGAGGCACTACCTCATGGGAAGGAAGTTCCTTCTGAGACAGATAATATGAGTCTAAATTATTTATTTGATCAACTAGATTTGAATGCGAGGAAAGCCAGATGGTTGGATTTCCTCAGTGAGTACCATTTTGAGCTAAATCACATTAAGGGCAAGGAGACTAAGGTTTTCGATGCTTTGAGCCAATGAAATCATATGATTTATGAGGTGACCTTAAGTCAAACTGATGCATATTTGCATGAGAGGATTAGAGAGGCCAACGGAGTTGACCCATTCTATGTGGAAAACCTCAAGAAAGTCCAGGAGGATAGGTTGTTTCAACAACAAAAATAATACATGGTAGACAAATCCGGACTACTATGATCCATGGATCGTTTGTATGTTCCTGAAGGAGGGGACCTTCAGTCCAGCATCCTCACAGAATTTCATTGGGAACCCTAATCAGGGCACCCAGTATATCGAAAGATGATATCTGTTGTCAAGAGACACTTTTTCTGGCCTAAGTTAAAGGCCAACATTGCAATGTTTATTGAAAAATGTCAAGAATGCCAACTAGTCAAAGCTGAGCATCAGCATCCTGCGGGATTATTGCAGCCGTTTCCCATTCCATAATGGAAGTGGGAGGTCATTAGTATGGACTTTATCACTGTTTTACCAAAAATTAAGAAGAAAAATGATTCTATTTTTGTGTTCATCGACAAGTTGTTGAAAGAAGCACACTTCATTCCTATGAAGTCAACCTATAAGGCCGTGAACATTGTTGATATCTTCTTGAAAGAGATATTTAGATTGCATGGGATACCTAAGGAAATTATCTCGGATCAAGATGTTAAGTTTATGGAAAAAATTTGGAGATGTTTATTCGCCGGATTGGAGACGCAGTTGAACTTTAGCACTGCATATCACCTGCAGACAGATGGGAAGACATAGAGAGTAAACCAAATTGTTGAGGACATGCTCTGAATGTATGTCATGAACAACCCCACAAAGTGGGAGGATTACCTGCACCTCACGGAGTTTGCATATAACAATGGTTATCATACTTTCGCCAAGATGAGCCCCTTTGAGGTACTATATGGATGGAAGTGTAGAACACCGATTACTTGGGATAGCCTGGTGGATTGGCTCATGTTAGGGCCTAATTTTTTAATGGACTTGGAACAGTTGGTTACCAAGGTCCAAGTGGACCTTAAAGAAGCAGAAGACCACCATAAACGTTATGTGGATCAGAAAAGAAAGGATAAGGAATTTCAAATAGGTGATCATGTTTACTTGAAAGTAAAATCCAAATGTATCTCGTTGAGATTGGGTAGGTGCAGTAAGTTAGCACCTAGATTTTGCAGACCTTTTGAAATACTGGACAATAAAGGGCCAGTGGCATATGAAGTAGCATTTCTTGTGCATGTAAGAATCCATCATTTTTTCCATGCATCTTTGTTAAAGAAATATGTTTATGATATTAAACATGTTGTTGATTAGTACCTATTACAGGTGGAACCTAAAGGGGATTTTTCCCCCAAGCCTGCTCATATACTGGACAAGAGAGAGGTGTAGCTTTGGAAGTGCACTGTGGTCCAATTGAAAGTGCAGTGGAAGAACTTTGAGGCTGATGAGGCTACTTGGGAGAACGAGGCCACCATGAGAAAGGATTACCCCACCTTGTTTCATGATGTCATTCCGAGTCCCTAGAACACCAAGGACAGTTTTGTTCTAAGCGAGGAGGGATGTAATATCCTGAATTTTGGAACTAACACTTATAGGCATGTGCCTATTGATTATGATGATTATCTAGATGTTTTTTTTTTATTGGGTCGAAGACCCCACTGCATATGAACATGATGATTTGTTTTATATATTGAGCATAAGACAATTATTGATGATATATATATATATATATTCTTATTTGTGTTGGGCATGGACCCTGAAGCACATGATTTATGAAATGTTCTGTGTTGAGTGGGAGGCTCCAGAGCACATGAGTACTTACCTTTGTGCTGAGCAAGAAGCTTTGGAACACATGAAAAGATAATTGGATGTGTTGGGCATATGCCCTAGAGCCTTCCATGTTAATGTTGAGCATAAGCTCTGGAGCATCAGAGCCTTGGCTATTGTATCCCTAGGTGTATCATACAAGTACATCCTAGAACTAATGTTGAGTGAGGTGGTCTGGAATTGCACTGAATTGTAACTCCCTGTTAAAGCATTGAGTATGGGCTCTGGTAAGCACTAGGGGTTACTGAAAAGAATTTAATAACTTCCGAGTGAAAATGACTCGAGAAAAATATTGATCTCATCATACTTATTTATAAGTGATTAAATGAAATTTTGAATTTATGTATTCTCATCAAAGTACTGAAGAGATACCACATTATACGAGGGAAATCCAACATGCTGGGATGTTTAGAGTTGCATAGCCTAGTATACCTAAACCATCTACCTACTTGACCTTAATGAATAAGTGTCATCAAGTCTAGGGATCATTATATATGATGCCCAAAGACATTGTTAACAAAGTGTTATATTATTATGTACTTTATACATGGTATGTATAAAGAATTAAATATATTAATAATATAAATAATGAAAGAAGAGGAAGAAGCTCCATCAATTATTATTTATTATTAAAAGATAATAAATAGTCTAAAAACTAAAAATTCTAACTAGGAACTAGAAGAAAGTTCCTAAGTTAAATATTAGTAATTACCCAAAGTAATTGAAAGGGGTTAAATCAAGAAACCAAGGTTTCTTGATTTAATTGTCCATTTGATTGAAAAGTCTATATATAAATACTCAAGCCAAGGA
This sequence comes from Pseudotsuga menziesii, assembly GCA_001517045.1. NCBI lineage: Eukaryota > Viridiplantae > Streptophyta > Pinopsida > Pinales > Pinaceae > Pseudotsuga > Pseudotsuga menziesii. The sequence continues at coordinate 72,103 of LPNX010496458.1, read as the reverse complement.
AAGTCTTGGGGTTCTAATCTATCATTAGAGGAGTCATTTTTCTACCTGTTTTCTCTCAAGTAAATTCTTGGAGAAAATTTTCCTAGAAGGAAAAAGGAGAACTGATCCAGATCTGTTACACTAGATAGGAAACCCTACCTTAGGAGCTCTAAGCTACTTGCATGTTAGAGTCCAGCTCAAGGGGATCCAGATTAAAACTAGGAATGGTTTCAGGTCATGGTTGGGTGCAATGTGGTAGTTCCAAAGTGATTTGGTCATGAAAACAGAGCTTAGATTTGTCTTAAATTGTTAATGCTTGTTATTTAAAAGTGTGCAGGTTCAACCATTAAAGGAGCTTCAGAAAATTATAGGTATGAGTTCTTAGTATGTCAAGTTCATTTCTAGAATATATGATGGCTGCTTTATGTAAAGGTTCATATTATATTTCTAACCCTAGAAATGATTGTTTCTGTTTATATCTTCTAGGGTTTACATTTATTAAATTGTAACCCTAGGCTACAAATGATCCCTCATCCTGTATTCACCTACGTTTGTGCAATTATGTTAGTTTATGTATTTATCTTCATTACTAAAAATAGGTTTTGTTTCAGATTACCATATAGTTGTATTGATTACCTTGCTTACTCTACTGACATAATCCATTTGTCAGTAGAGACATGTTTAGATTAAAATAGATTAATCTTAAAACAAGATTTAAATAAATAAATATACAAACTAGATAACCTAATGTACTATTTATAAACTGAACTATTATATATATATATGAATAGCTGAAGTCATCATACACAAACAAATCTGAAAACTATCTCTACATATAAATCCAAGATAATTAAACCATTAAGACTTTTCAAGGTCTGTCTCATTAACTAGAAACTAAATAGAAAATCATTCTATTTAATAATAGCACTATAATCAAATGGGAAAGAAGTGTCGTGACCATCCTTTTGGTCCTAGATTCATAACTCTGTTCACATATAAAACCCACAGTCCTAATTTAAAACCATACCATAATCGCATGCATGAAGCTTCAAAGGCCTCTCATAACTATTACATATAACTTAACGAAGAAAAACAATTAAAATAATTAAAGAATTCTGCCATTTTAAACAGAGGTCATGATACGACCCTGTGGGTTCACAAACCCAAGTCGCATGCCTCTATAAACAACCATCTCATTTATTCATAAACATTAAACAAAATTACATAACATACAATCTCATTCCATATAACGAATTAAACAATACATCATACACATGAATCGTATCATGTATTAAACCATATAGAAATCATATTATAAACTCAAGTGTTACAAATAGGGAAAGGAATCAAATATTGTGGGCATACAAGCCCAGCCATCGTCCAAATAAAATACAACGTATTACAATTATCCATGCACAGGATTCAAATCTTGTGGCTATAAATTTCCAAATCCACGCTATATACTAATGTATGCAGGATACATCCAAAAGAAGCAACGGTATTAAACAAACAATAACAAATAATTATGCCACAACGAGTTCGTAAGACCCTATTTTCTACCAATGTTGTAAGCATGACCTCGTCCAAAACAAATATTACACAGTCCATTTAAAATCCTAACCACAACGATGAAGGCCATCGTGGGCATGCACCCCTGGAATATGCATAATCTACATTATATACTAAATCCACGAAATCTCTAAAACAGTAAAACCACCATTTGAAACCATGCACAACATTCACCCAAGCCATGGCATGTCAAATGAAAATATACAGTATGGTTATAATTATCATACTAACTCTGTTAACGATTTCACCCCAACTCTAATCAACAAAATACAAACAGTAACGAAATACATTAGAGCTATTGCAACCATTAAGGGGAAGGCTTAAGCCACATACGGATTGGCCTTTAAACCCATGCCATGAACTAAATATAAATACCCAACATACAGACCACAACGAAGGCATATGCCTATTCTTAAACCCCGCTAATAAACCATTGACACAGCATGAATTCCATCCACACACAGTAAGCATAAAAACTATGGCCATTTCATCTAAAACGCAGAGTATCGACATTATACACAGTAATGTTATCATCGCAGACAAGGTCCACACAGGCATGCCAATGGGCTATGGCACCATTGCAAGATATGGTGCAGCCCATGGCTCAAAATCTCAAATCCATTGATAATTTACATAACCCAAAAATTAAATACACAGAGCCTATGAGAAATGTGATTTTGCTCCATGACCAAAACCACCACACCATTAATTTAAAATACCCGGTTTGGTCATCATAAGCCCGAAGGCATTTTTGAAACCCCACAGTGTGAAACCCCAAATAAACAACAAATCGAAACATGGTTCTTCCCAAAAGGACCGAGAGGTGGCAAGTAAAATCTTGCTAACATGCTTACCTTGCACCATAGGTTGTATCATTGCCCAAACAACAAGCTCATTGAGTTATCCTTCCCTACGCTAAACCTGGCACCTACAACCATCCAAAAACCAGAATGAGAAGTAATACAATGAATCAAGTATCTTACAAACCATCAAAATGCTGAGAAGCAGAGCAAGTGTCTTACCTTCGTTTCCATGGAGGTTGCCTCCATTTTCCCCTACGCAGAGCAAGACCAAACCCCAAATCAAACAAAGCAAATGATAAGTCCATCGTGAGCCAAGACCTAAGCTTGGGGATGTGACATTTACCAAGAGCATTAATGGCACTAGCTGGTGACCATTATCGAAATGCCCAAACCCACTCTCCATAGTTAAGATTCATTGCATATTCGTGTAATTTATTCCCCATACAAAAAATTAAACCTTATTATCATATGGTTCAACCATTTGTTATGTTTTCGCCACCCCTAAAACTTAACACAGGTCATATAGTTTACAAGGTATCATTATTACATAGTCTATACATGGTATGCATTAATCCAAATTCCTAGCATATGGTATGTCTTGTGTAAAATTTAGGATTAAGCCTTAGTATATTGCATTTGTCCATAATCTTAAACACTTAGTAACCATGTTATATGGAATATTCCATGGTAGCATTATCATATTAACCCCAAGCTTAGTCTTTAGCCAAAGTTATAACCTGCAAAATAAAAACAAGAGATATGTTAATAGCAGTAATAATATGGACATGAATTGTAAATGCATAAATTCCAAATGTCACATAGTTAATAAATATCTAGGTTAGTTAATTAACAAAAGAGGACATACCTTGATATCAATCTGAAGTAGTGAGGAAGTAGAATAATAAATAGTAGGTACATTTTAAGATCAAAATGATCAAGCTCTCTACTAAGACTTTTCACACAAGGTAAACCTGCAAGGAAATAAATGAGGTTCCTTAGTTCGATTGAACTAAGTAATCCTGTGTAACAAGCACTAGTTTACCTCTTAGAGTGTCATGGGAGAACGAGTCCCACCACTCTGCCCACTTTGTTTCGACAAACAAAATTAAGTTAGGATTTCATAAATAACAAGTACGACTATGCAGAAAGGACTAAGCAATTAAATCCAGTTATGACACATACGCGACAGATGTATAATCATAAGACTAAGCAGTAAATAGCAGTACGACATCGTAAGTAAAATACATTAAAAAATAATGATTGAAATTAAAAGAAAGAACGTAAGAATAGCTTACGAATAAATAGCGATACATGAAGTGTACAATATAGTTCTGCAAGTGAATAATGTTCCATCTAGGTAGTTTTTACTATCCTACAATTTTTTTTTTCGATTTTTTGGTACATTATAGCAATGAATAAGAAATTTCTCAAATATTCCTTAAAAAGTGATAAAGAAAGGTCCACCAGTTTGGAAGAATTGGAAAATCAAATAAATACTTTCCAAACAGTCTACTTGATTGGATATCAAGACCACAAAGAATGTTAGTGAAGGTATGAACGAGACAATTGTATTTTAAGATACTAGGAACAACTTGAATCATCCTATAATTATCTATTTTAGGTTACCTCTTCATGGGTGCATGCAATAGGTTACCTTTCCTTGAATTTGAAATGAAATAGTTTGGGGATTTTCAGTATTTAAAAATCTAGGATTCTCTCTAAAACCTTAGGTTCTAACCTTGGCACTATTTACTTCGACGAGAAGACTAGTTGTCAAACAAGTTTTGAACTACACTCAATAGAAAGGATTTTCAAAGTTCTCTGAAGGTAAATATATAAGTTTGAAATGTAAATTGCCAAAGAAAATTATTTGGATACCTATCACCACAATCTTAACTTAACTAAAATATTATTTTGGTTCTTAAAGTGGGTATAACTAAAATATTATTTTTGTTCTTAAAGTGGGTATAACTAAAATATTATTATGGTTCTTCAAGTGGGTATAACTAAAATATTATTTTGTTTTTTCAAGCGGTTATTTTTAATGAGTTAGCTTAATGGTTGATTTTACACATTGACCCTAGCATCATGAACCAAGTTTTGTTTGATTTATAGTGTGGTTTTCATGCACACGTCTTGTGTAGAACAAGAGTTAGATTGATTTGAAAAGTAAATGCTAACAATTATAAGTGCAAGTAAAGGAAGTTAATGTTGAGTATTTAAGAAACTTGAATTCTCTATCTTTAAACAAATCTCAATTTTTCCTTAATAATAAATTAATCATTTTCAAATTCTTGATTTATCAACACTTCAAATAAAAGTTAAATATGGACTTATGTAGTCTATAAATCGGAAAATGAAAGTAGTACTAATAGTTGATACTAAGAAATTTAAAGGAAACATTTTCTTAGATAATTTCTTTCTAACAAGAAAATAAGGAAAGCCATATTTTAATTGTATTTCAAAGGAAAAAGAGATATGTTTATCAACCAACCAAAATGAAAGGGTTTTAATCAAATGCACCAAATCAATTTTCTACCAATTATGGAATCTAATTGATACAAAAACAAAGAGTCTAAAAACTATCCTAATTTAGTACCCTAAAGGAAGCAAACACTATGGTCCTTTAACCTTTTCTTTGCTTAGATCATCTAAACTAAGGTAAGAAATTACCAATATAGAAAATAGAGGGACACAAGTAGACAACCAAATCTATTATATGACCCAAATATGAAACTAAACTGAACCAAAAATGAAAGGAAAACAAATTGGATTGGTTTGTAGAAAAAACTAAATTCTTCAATGAATTTGCATATTCCTTGGGAAATTTTGAAATGGTCCCTCATGGTTTTCCTATGAAAAAATGAAAAAACCGATGAAATGTCAAAACTAGAAAACTAAAATATTGTTAGAAGATGAGGAAAAAATTGGGATTTTAGCCCAGGTTACTAGTCTATGAGGGGATAACAACAAACAAAGAATGGAAAACACGAAGGAAATGATATAAATCACTTAATAAGGTGTTGGAAATAACACTTACACAACTAATGATGAATGATAGGATTCATACCCAATGGATCCACCAAATTTGATGTTGGTTCCTTTATCATCAACGTGGACCAAAATTACCTACTTAGCGATTGTGTAATCTTGAGTACTATTTCAATAAGGTTGAGAAAAACTAAAATAAATGGATAAATTATTCATTATGCATGTAAATTTATACATGGGAAACTATCTAAAAGAGAAAAAAACATAAAATATAAAGAACATTAGTTTTTGTATTAAAAAAACAATAAAATAGAGACATGCCTTAGTGTTGGATGTATTTGATGTGGATGTTTGTAGAAATCCAAATTGAGGGTTATTGAAATCCTTTAACGCTTTATTGTTAGCCAAGTTATGTAAGTGTAGGATACCAAATTGTGAAAGAATAAAGATATAGGAGACTCTTTATTTGTTCTTGTAGGAAATCCAACAACATAACCTTTATATATATATATATATATATATATATATATATATGGATTTTGTTTTGGAATGACCGTGATGTATTTATTTAAGGAAAGATTGTGGGAACTTCTTAGATATAATTCAAATGTGAATAATCTCATATTTAGTAATGAATTTATGAGAATTGATTCATAGATGGATCTAGAATCTAAATAAACTCTCACAATTCGCTCTAGTTTGCAAAACAAGCACAAATTAGCTGAAAAGACTGAAATTATATTCACACATGAAGTCAATAGTGGATATTATTAAAATTGTATAACATGTAGCTATGTTTAGAACATGTATATATTACATTTGGTAAAACCATGAGTCTTAGGAATCCATTTGGTTGCATACATGTGTCATCACTATATTTGACCTCCATCCCCCCTAAGTGGACCAATTAGCTCTCGAATCACCCCAAACAGTCACAAAACTTGCTGTGAACGTTGGTGAGGAATGATGGAGCATAAATGGGTCTTTTAAAGGTGTGGGTGGGAAATCATAGGTGTGGGAGTGCCTCAAGGTGAACAATAAATGCACAAGAAGGTCCAAAATTATCTAAAAACATCACTAACGCCCCTAGTCAAACCAACTTCCTGAAAAGGAGGAAGGGAAGTGCTCCAATAGACCAAGGGTCATTAATGAGGGAGCACATGCTCCAAGTTTACCAATATAGGGAATTGGTGTGTGTGTGAATGGGAAAAAATAACCAATTAACTTGCTAGACCACTTTCCCTAAGTATAAACCATAGATATCAATGCATAAAAGCAAACGAAATAGTCTAAGGTCTAAACTATGGTACTAAGGAAGGATTAACAATATAACACCCCACCTTAAGTCTGGATTAGTATAACTTATCAAAAAATATCATGGAGGCCTTGGAAACAAAGGCTTAAGTCACCTCATACAACATAAAATTTTATTTGTGCATGAAAACAAGGAAAAGAGGAAAACCACATGGGAAAAAAACCTCTCCAAAAAAACAGACATGGAGGAAAAAATTTGAAGGTTAATGGCAGCCATCACCATGTATCACTCACCCCAACAAGATATCTCATGTAAGTGAAGGTCTTCTCTGTTAATCACTTGGTGAAAATATCAGTAGTTTGCTCTGTCGAAGGGAAATACTGCAAGGCTATCACCTGATCATGCACCAAGCCTCGAATGTAGTGCATGTGTATCTCTATGTGTTTGTTCCTATGTATTTGTACCAGATCTGTGAAAACCTTGATTTCACTTTGATTATCACACCAAATTACAGTGGGTGAATCAAGTGCAACACCAAGTTCTTGAATAATTCCTTGCAACCACACACATTGTGTAGCTACATTCATTGCTCCTCTATACTCAGCCTCAGCTAAAAAAATAGTAGTGTGTTGTTTCTATAACACCCCAGTTTTGACCCCGTTTGCATTTAAATAAATGATGTAAATAGTCATGGTGTGGAGCTAGGAAAAAGCCCCACCATCGGTTTAGTATTTATGTTTCAGTGATTAAGGTTGGGCCGATGGTATTTTGTGCTAGCTGACACATTATTATTTTGGACATCATGTTAAATTTGCAATTTTAATTAAAAACCTACAGCCAACCATGTCAACGCAACAAAATGATACGGGGGCATGATTTTCCAAAGAATAAAGGGGGTGGTTGAAAGAGTGGGAAGAAATTCTAATTGGGCAGAGCACCACTTTGGGAAAAACGTTTTTTAATTTTATTTGATAAGAAAACACCAAAAACGACTACCTTTCCCTCACGCATGGGAGTTTCACCTTCCCCTAATGATTTTGACTATGTGTAATGTTTATTTTGGATCCCAATATTCATTCACACAATAGTAAGCAAGAAAAAACGATTCTGAGTCTGAACCATCACAATTTTCTCCTGTTCGACGATCTAGACCCTTCAAGTTTTTTGTTTTTCCTGTGTGGAGTAGTTTCCTTTCATCATTTTGTTTTATCCTGTGCAGAGTCTTTCCCTTTGCACATTTTTCCCTAGTTTGCTAGTCATTTTCTTGAACATGAATGTCCTGAATCCGATTTCATGTTTTTTATTTAAATGACTAGCAACGTTTTCCTTTTTGGTATTTTTGCAGCAATTGGTCTAGCACCGACAATGTTCAGAAATTCATAAATTACTGTGTGCATGTGTAATTCCTTGGCTTCTGCTTACGTTTGATAATCCCAAGACTTAAATTACTGTGTGTGCATCCACGTTTGGCATCTAGACTGATTTGGGGAATGGAAATGGAGTTTGGACCTACTTGATAAACCTAGGCACCTCACAAACTGATCTAGAGGGTTGGTTTTCTTCTTTGCATACCCTGAAAGCATTGGAAGGGAATGCATGGCCTGAGGGAATGTGTAGTAGAGAAGGGGATGCTTCCTTCTATTGGGTGTGTAAGTGTTTAGAATTCAGGTTAGATCTGTTGTGGGTGTTCATAGCTCTGCAGTTGATCTCACTAGCTTAGCAGTCAGTATTTCCACCTCCTTGGAAGCCTGATAAACCCAACTGAAAGGATGGCTTGGTTGGTAGCTTGATAAACCCATATGTTGGCATGGCTGTGTCTCATGTGAATTTTGCTAAGTGTAAACCACTTCCTGTGTAAGTCTGATAAACCCAACTGTGTTGGCTGGACTGAATTTTATTGTATCCTTGGCTATGGGTGAAGTCTGCTAGTGTTCCTTATTCCTTGGGTAAATCATGCCCATCTCGGTGGCGGCATTGTTGCTGAGAGATTAAAGAGAACACTAGCCTATGGTTGGGTGGAATGTTGCAGCGACATAGCTGGTTGCGGGACAAAGCTTCTTCAAAGATAAGTATTCTCTTATATTTTATTTCCGCAACTGTATATTGTTATGAAATTATATGAACATGTTAAATGCTTGAATAGAATGTATTGGATTAATGTATTTGCTTCCGCTGTATATTTCATTATGCATCTGTTTATATTTGTGAATATTTTATTTCAAAGAAATTTTTATATATTATGTTCATGGGGATTAGACTGCCCGGGTTGTTAGATGTTGCCATGTCCTCTCCACCAAGTAAGGGTTGGGGACGTGATAGTGTGGTATCAGAGCTCAAGGTTGCAGCTTTAGGCCTCAATGGGCCATGAAGAACCAGCCTATGTGATCAGTAGGAGAAGAGGAACACAAAAAAAAATTCAAAATTTTCTAAGTATTTGAGCACTTTTCCTTGGCGGCTGGGGTGGCTAAAGGAGAGCCACAATGGAGGAAGAAAGGAAAATAGTGAGCCACAACGATGATAGAGAATGAAAATTTGAGCTGATATGTCGGTCTGAAATAGGAGATTGAGCTGCAATGGTGGGAGGAAGCTGGGGCTCGAGCTGCAATGGTGGGTAGAAACCAAGATTTTTGCTGCTAAAGAAAGAAAATTGATTAAGTGTTAGCTTGGAAGCGGAGGGAAAAAGAATATCGGGGCCATAGTTGTGGGTCGGATTTGGGGAAAGAGCCTCTAAGGTGGATGGAAGAAGGAAGATGGAGCCAACGAAGTGGTGGAGGAAGAAGGAAGACATAGCCGACGAAGCGGCGGAAGGAAAAATAAAATTGAAGCCGCAATGGCAGAAGAAATTTGGAAAGTATTCCGATGCAATGGCGGTAGAAAGAAAGAAAAGAATGAGCTGCAATGGAAGAAAGAAAATGGAAATGGAGCCACAACAGTGGTGGGAAGGAAAGGAAGAAGAAGCCAATGGTGGCTGAAGAAAGAGGAAGAAAGAGCCACTACACGGCGAAGAAGAAAAGAAGATGGAGTCGCTACATGGTGGAGAAAAAAGGAAGGTGGAGTCACTATGTGGTGGATGAGAAATAAATAATCAAGCCACTACAGTGGATGAAAAATGAGGATCGAGCCGTTGTAGTGGGTGAAAGTTTAAAATCTTTCTGATGTAGCGAGTGAAAATTTTGTCGAAACAAAGAAATTCAGTAGGGTTTTTCAGTGAGATCTGCAAGGCTAGAAATATCAAAAATGGCATCGTGTTTATGCACCAGATTGCATGAAATTGAAGGATTTACAAAAAACAAAATGAGGGCTATGCCCGCTTGACCCCCATCGTCCCCTTCAGATAGTCGTTCTTTTTGAAAGAAAATTATATGTTTTGGGCAAAGTTGTCAATGTATGATTTTTCCAAGTGAAGGTAAGTAGTTATGAATTTCTGAAAATGCTATAAATTTATAATTTAACAACTGTGTTATTAGCACATTTTGCATAATCATAGTCACCTTCAAAAGCAGCATTCCAGATAGTGCAGTTGGGTAAAGTGATTTGTGGTTCATCCATGAGAACTGAGAGCATGCATGATGATGCACAGAACCCCAATGAGTATGAGGAAGATGCTATGGGGGAAAATGTCCAAGTTGGAAATGTTGAGACAAAGTCTAATGTGAGAAGATTGCAAGAGACTCCCCCATATTTTGCAGCCACCATGAGAAGCCTAATGGCATAGATGCAGAGTTATAAGGTAGATAATGAAAGATTAGTTAAGGAAGATTGCAAGAGACTCCCCCGATGTTCCGATTGTTAGAATATTTTACTGAGAGAATAACAAGCACAGCAATCAAACACAAGAGACAATGAACACAGTTTTTTTCCTCGAGGAAACCATAAATGGATACAATCCCACAAATTCCTCAGAGATAGAGTCAGCACCAAAAGTAAAACCCAAAACAGTAAGATGATCTCCCGACAGCACTACCCTCTTTCTTTCTATCCCCAACAACTTCTTCTCCCTCAGCTATGTGCTACAACTGAGTGTGAGTGAGTGTGTTATAAATAGAGAGACTCACTCTCTATTTATCCTAAATCCTAACTTGATAATGACTCACTAGGGCCAACTTCACTAGTTGAGTCTAACAAACCTAGGGCCCCGACACTGCAGGGACTTTAACCCTTGAAAAATAGGATGCTTACCACATTGACTTGACATGACTTGTTTACATTATAGAAACTCCCGATTGGAACATCGGGGAAAGACATGACTCAAGTACATTATAAACACTTCCCGGAATAAACATCGGGGTACAATACATAAGAAATACAAGTGAATGCATTCCAAAGTTACAATTACATCAACAAAGATGAATTCAGGAAGGCAAATCCGCCTACCTTCAATGGTGAGGTAAAGACTAGTCAAGAAGATGAATCTTGGCTTCTGGGAATGAGAAACTATTTCCAAGTCCAAGACTATTCTACAAATATGAAAGCTAGAGTAGCCATTTTCAATTTGACTGGAAGAGCATCCATATGGTGGGAGCATTTCAAGAAAGTAAATAATATCAATGAAAGGAAGATTGTGTGGAAGTAGTTCCAGAAGTAATTCAAGGAGAAGTACCTCTCTGACAGGTACTATGATGACAAGATCAAAGAGTTCCATGAGATGAGATTGGGAAAGTAGACTATGGAAGAGTATGCCAATAAGTTTTGGAGTTGTTGAGGTATTCCAGGTACATAAAATATGAGAAGATGAAGATCTAGCGTTTTCTGAGCATATTTCCTTAGTCTTACAAATATAGGATTGAGTTCTATGAACCTATAACTCTGGAAGAAGCAATAAGAAAAGCTAAGTATTGCTACGAGCAAAGAAAGAAAAAAATGGATTACCAAAAAACATGGAAGGACAAAAGGAGTGAGAATTCTGATCAAAGGAAGAAAGGTTTCAAACCTTCTAACTTCAAGAATCAACAGAAGCAACCAGCACAAGTTGGGAAGCAACCATCTAGAATGATGAGAGAGAAGCCAAAAGATCCACAGCAGAACAATGGACCACTCCAATGTTGGAAATGTGGAGGACCCACATGTGTAGGTGTTGTCCAGTTGAGAATGAGAATGCAAGGCCAGCATACAATATTCAAGAGGCAGAAATAGTGGGACAAGTAGCAAGGTTTGTGCCTAGAATTTATGCGGCACTGGAAGACCATCAGGAAGATCACCAGTCAATGGTGGTTGAAGTTATAGGTAAGATTGTTGAGAAATCTATTTCTATTTTGATTGACCCTGGTTCTACTCACAGTTATATTGCTCCTAGAGTAGTGGAGGTTTGTGCTCTCAAGAAAGCAAAGCATAGCAAGTCATGGTTAGTTTAGATAGCCACTATAACTAAAAGAAACGTTAATCAAGTGGTGGAGAAATGTCCATTGGTGATGAATGAATTGGTCACTTGTGTAGATATGAATATTCTACCACTTGGTTCCTATGATGTTCTCATTGGAATGGACTGGTTAGAAGCTCACAGACTGAAGCTTGACTGTTATAACAAGACTTTTGAATGCATGGATGAAGAGGGGAACCCAGTAGTTGTAAGAGGCATTCCCAAGGTAATCTCTGTGAGGCAGATTTCAGCAATGCAATTAAAGAAGTTTTGTAGAAAAGGTTTCCAGTTGTATGTAGCCCATATTGAGGAGGTAGCAGAGAATGAAACTCCTAGGTTGGAAGACTATCCTGTCTTGCAAGACTTCAAGGATATTTTTCCTAATGAGGTTCTAGGACATCCTCCAAAGAGGGACATAGATTTCACAATTGAACTTGTTCCAGGAGCAGCACCAATGTCAAGAGCACCCTACATAATGAGTACACTAGAAATGTTAGAGCTGAAGATGCAGCTACAAGAATTGTGGAGAAAAACTATATCAGGCCGAGTGTGTCCCCTTGGGGAGCACCAGTTTTGTTCGTAAAGAAAAAATATGGTACACTTATATTGTGTATTGATTATAGGAAACTGAATAAAGTCGCGGTGAAGAACAAATATTCCTTGCCAAGAATGGATGACCTCTTTGATCAAATGAAAGGGGAAAAGGTGTTTTCCAAGATTGACTTGAGGTCTGGTTACCATCAGGTGAGAATCAAGGACGAAGACATTCATAAGACAACTTTCAGGACAAGGTATGGACATTATGAGTTTGTAGTGGTACAATTTGGTCTCACAAATGCACCAGCAACATTTATGTGCCTTATGAATAGTGTCTTCAGCAAGTATTTAGACAAATTGATTCTTGTTTTCCTTGATGATGTTCTTGTTTATTCTAAGAATGAAGAAGAGCATGAAGAATATTTGAGACTCACATTGCAGTTGCTCAGAGAACATCAGTTGTATGCAAAGATGAGCAAGTGTGACTTCTATAGGGATAGAATTAGGTACTTGGGTCACATTATTTCAGAGGAGGGTATATCTATAGACCCTAAGAAGATTGAAGCTATTAAGAATTGGCCTACTCCAAAGAATGTGACAGAGGTAAGATCTTTTATAGGTCTTGCATGATATTACAGGAGATTTATTGAAGGATTCTCCAAGGTTGCACATGCTATCACTTCTTTGCAAAGGAAGGAGATAAAGTTCGAATGGACCTTGAAGTGTGAAAAAAGTTTCCAACGGTTGAAGTATCTTCTCACAAGTGCACCAGTCGTAAAAGTTTCAAACCCAAAGAAATATTTTGTGGTATGTACAGATGCATGCAGTTAAGGACTTGGAGGAGTTCTGATGAAAGACAACCACGTGATATGTTATGAGTCAAGAAAAGTAAAGGAGCATGAAAAGAACCATGCCACTCATGATCTAGAACTTGCGGCCATAGTACATGCTCTCAAGATGTGGAGGAAGTACTTGATGGGAAGAATATTTGAGCTAAGGACAGACCTTTGTGGTCTGAAGTATTTGTTTGATCATCCTACTCTAAATGCTAGGTAAGCGAGATGGTTGGATTTTTTATGTGATTTTGATTTTGAAATCAAGCACATAAAGGGAAAAGAGAATAAGGTAGTCGATGCACTCAGCAGGAAGGTGTAGGAAATGGATGTGGAAACCATTAGTATTTTCCAATAAAATTTGAGGCAGCATATTGCTAATCATATTGCTGAAGATCAATTGTATGCACAGGTCGAGGACAAGTTGCAGCAGGAAATCCTTGAAAAGAATTATGAGGAATATAAATTGGAAGAAGATGGAATTCTTACCTATAAGAACATAATTTATATTCCAAATGTAGTATATTTGAGGAGGGTTGTTATGGATGAGATCCATCAAGCTCCATATTCTAGTCACCCAAGATATCAAAAGACGATTGCTATAGCTAGAAAGCAGAACTTTTGGCTAGGAATGAAAAAGGACATGACTTAATATATTTCAAGGTGCATGAAGTGTCAGCAGGTGAAGGTTGAGCATCAACACCCAGTAGGTTTGTTGCAGCCTTTGTCAGTTCCTGAATGGAAATGGGAAGTTATTTCCATGGATTTTATTATAGGATTGCCAATGACTTGGAGACAACATGATTCCATCATGGTTGTGGTGGACAAGTTGACAAAGGAAACACATTTTATATCGGTTAAGTCTACGCATAAGACTGATGACATTGCAAATATATTCATGAAGGATATTTTCAAACTGCATGGATTGCCTAAGGCAATATTCTTTGACAGAGATGTCAGGTTCACTTCCAATTTTTGGAAGGGGTTGTTTGCATATTTGGCTACAAAGTTGAATTTCAGCATTGCCTACCATCCTCAGACTGATGTACAGACCGAGAGAGTTAACCAAGTGCTAGAAGACATGCTTCACATGTATGTGATGGACAAACCATCCAAGTGGGAAGACTATTTACACTTGGTAGATTTTTCTTATAGAAATTGACAGCAAGCATCCTTGGGGATGAGTCCATATGAAGCTTTGTATGGAAGAAGGTGTAGGACACCAGTGACTTGGGATAATCCAGTGAACAGGGTTGTGCTTGGTCCATAATTGCTCAAGGAGATGAAGCAGGAAGTTGTAAATATTAGGCATAATTTGAAGGCAGCCTAGGATAGAAAGAAAAGCTATGCAGATAAGCATAGGGTGAACAGAGAGTTCAGTGTTGGGGATTGTGTTTACCTTAGAATGAAGGAAAAGAAGAGTTCCTTGAAGGTTGGAAGTTGTGCCAACTTGTCACCTAGATACTGTGGGATGTTTGAAGTGCTTGAAAGAATAAGGCCAATTGCATATAGACTTTCATTTCCTGCTAGCACTAGAGCTCGTAATGTTTTTCATGTTTCTTTGCTTAAGAAGTATGTGCATGATCCTAACCATGTAATAAATTGGGATGTGATTCAAGTGGAACCAGAGGGAGAGTTCCAAATAGATCCTATGCGCATCCTCGCCAGGAAGGTCACAATGCTCCGGAACTGAGCAATAGGACAGGTGAAGGTGCAATGGGAGAAATACGGTCCTGAAGAAGCTACGTGGGAGCTAGAGGATGCCATGCGACTAGCACATCCATTTTTGTTTGAATCTGTGGATTGCTGAGGGCAGTACAGCAAGCATTTTTGTTCAATATTGTAAAGCACTGTGGACAGTGTCGTTGAAGGGGGAGGGCAATGTAACACCATGGTTTTGACCCTGTTTGCATTTTTATAAATGATGTAAATAATCATAGTGTGGAGCTAGGAAAAATCCTCGGCATCAATTTAGTATTTATGTTTCGGCAATTAATGTTGGGCCGATGGTATTTTGTGCTAGCTGGCACATTATTATTTTGGACATCATGTTAAATTTGCAATTTTAATTAAAAACCTACAGCCAGTTATGTCAACGCAAGAAAATGAGACGTGGGAATTATTTTCCTAACGATAAGGAGGGGGGGATTGGAAGAGTGGGAAGAAATTCGAATTGGGAAGAGCACCACTTTGGGAAAAACGTTTTTTAAATTTTCTTGGGAAAGAAAACACCAAAAACAACTACTTTACCCTCACGCATGGGCGTTTCACCTTCCCCTCATGATTTTGACTGTGTGTAACAATTTTTTTGTATCCCAATCTTCATTCACATAGCAGCAAGAAAGAAAAAATTATTATGAATCTAAACCATCGCAATTTTCTCCTATTCGGCGATTTGGACCCTTCACATTTTTTGTTTTTCCTGTGTGGAGCAATTTCCTTTCACAATTTTGTTTTATCTTGTGCTGAGTCTTTCCCTTTTCACGTTTTTCTCCAGTCTGCTAGTCGTTTTTCTTGAACAAAAATGCCCTGAATCTGATTTTGTGTCTTTGATTTGAATTACCAGCAACATTTTCATTTTTGGTATTTTTGGAGCAGTCGGTCTAGAACCAGCAATGTTCAGAAATTCATAAATTACTGTGTGCATGTGTAATTCCTTGGATTTTGCTTACATTTGATAATCCCAGGACTGAAACTACTATGTGTGCATCCACGTTTGTCATATGAACTAATTTTGGGAATGGAAACAGAGTCTATACCTGCTTGATAAACCTAGTGTGTGAAGGCACCTCATAGACCGATCTAGAGGGATAGTTTTCTTCTTTGCATACCCTGAATAGCACTAGAACAGAATGCATGGCCTGAGGGACCATGTAGCATAGAAGGGGATGCTTCCTTGTGTTGGGTGTGTAAGTGTTTAGAAGTTAGGTTAGATCTAGTTTGGGTGTTCATAGCTCTAGGCTTGAGCTCACTAGCTTAGCAGTTAGTGTTTCCACCTCCTTGGCAGCCTGATAAACCAAACTAAAAGGATGGCTTGGATGGTAGCCTGATAGACCCACATGTTGGCTTGGCTATGTCTCATGTGAATTTGGATAAGTGTAAACCACTTCCTGTGTAAGTTTGATAAACCCAACTGTGTTGGCTTGACTGAATTTTATTGTATCCTTGACTATGGGTGAAGTATGCTAGTGTTCCTTATTCCTTGGGGAAATCATGCCCAGATAGGGTGTGGCAGTGTTGGTGAGAGATTAAAGAGCACAATAGCCTATGGTTGGGTGGAAAATTGTAGAGACATAGCTGGTTGTGGGACAAAGCTTCTTCAAAGATAAGTATTATCTTATATTTTATTTCTGCGACTGTATATTGTTATGAATTTATATGAACATGTTAAATGCTTGAATATAATATATTGGATTAATGTATTTTATTCCGCTATATATTGCATTATGCATCTATTTATACTTATGAATGTTTTATTTCAAATCAATTTTTATATATTATGTTCATGGGGCTTAGACTGCCCGGGTTGTTAGATGTTGTCATGTCCTCTCCGTCGAGTAAGGGTTGGGGACGTGAGAGTTTCTTTCTTGACCAGCATATTGAACCATTTGAAAGCATGAATACATATGCTCAAGTGGAATTCCTATCATTGGGAGCGTCATCCCAATCAGAATCAGAAAATCCAACTAGTTCTAGTGGAGAACTAGCAACATAGTGTACCCCAAAGTTCCCGGTGCCTTGTATATAGTGAAGGATCCTCTTGGCTTCCTTACAATGTATATTATGAGTTTGTTTCATATATCTAGCTACAAAACCTACAACATATTCTAAATCAGGTATAGAATGAGTAAGATACAACAAACTCTCGACTATATGCCTATACAATGAGAAATCCACCAATGGAGAGTCACCAACTTCACCTAGTTTGATACCAAAAAGAAATGGGCACCTGGATTCCTTACATTCAGCCATTTTAAAATTCATTAACAGGTCTACATCATACTTTTGTTTTATGACATTGATCCTTGCTTCAGATTGAACAATTTCCAAACCAAGAAATTGTTTCAACAAGCCTAGATCGGTCATTGAAAATTCACTATGCAAAGATGATTTAATTGACCCAATTTATTTGGTGCATCTTCCTGTAATAAAAATTTCATGAACATACAGTAAAATTTCCTGCAATACATCACTAGTATGATGCAAATAAACATTAGTATCATACTTGGATGTAACAAAGCCAAGTGAAAGAAGAAATTTGTCCATCTTGGCATACCAAGCCCTTGGGGATTTCTTGAGGCCATATAGTGACTTCTTTAACCTGCATACAATGGAATGATCCTCTTGGAAACCTTCATGTTTCTGAATATATATCTCTTCTTGTACCTCACCATGAATAAATCCACTTTTAACATCCATGTGGTGAACCTCTGCTTGCAGCAATGGCTAAAACTAGCTTGATAGAGTCCATCTTTGCAAATGGTGCAAATTTATCTGTATATTCCACTCCTTGGACTTGAGAGAAGCATTTGGAAACTAATTTGGCATTATATTTTATATCATACCCATCATCATCAATTCCTATAAACCCACTTCCATTCCACTAACTTCCTCTTGTAAGGAAAAGGAACCAATTCCCAAGTCTCATTTTCCTCTAGAGAGTTGAACTCTTCTTGCATGGTTGTTTTCCATATTAGGTAAAAATATGCTTCCTGATATGATTGTGGATCATATACAACCATAATATATCAATTCCCAGCAATACTAAATTCATTTTCAAAAGAAACACTTTGAAATTGTGATCTAGTCTTCCTAGGATCTAGAGGATCGCATGCTAAATCCCCAACTGCTTCTATGGTTTTCTCTTCCCACTTGGGCCTTGAGGGGGGATTCATGTTTAGAAAAATCATATTCATATATCTTGGAATAATAAATATCAGAAATAGAATCATCACTTACATCATCTTGGTGTTGAGGAGAAGAGCATTCCCTCGGTGCTAGTTCAAAATATGGAATGATTTCTTCTTCGAGTTGCACACTTATTTCTATGAAATTATTTTGAGTTGAGGGATAAAATATATTGTATCCCTTTGTATATTCACCATATCCCACCATGATGCACTCCTTTTTCTATGGCTGCAATTCCTTTCTCCTTTCTGAAGGAATCCTAGCCCAAGCCCTTGAGCCAAAAATCCTGAAATGTGAAATATTCGGCTTGTGACCAAACCAAGCCTCATATGGTATTTTTCCACTCATTGATTTTTGAATATCCCTATTTTGAATGTATGCATCACATTTAATGGATTCATCCCATATCTTAGGACTCAAATCCTTAGCTTCAATCATACAGGTAGACATCTCCTTGAGCGCCATGTTCTTCCTCTCTACCACACCATTTTTCTATAGTGTGTGGGGGACCAAATGATACATTTGGATGCCACATTCTTGACACAGGTTCTGCAAATTATTGTTAACATGCTCTTTACCATTATCAATACAAAGGATTTTGATCTTGTTCCCACATTGATTCTCAAGCAGGTCCTTCCAAACCTTTAGAGTCTCAAATACTTTAGATCCGAGCTTGAGAAAATAGACCCAACAAAACCTTGAGAAATCATCTATGAAAGTGAGAACAAACCTTGATTCTCCATAGGCTATGGTGGGAGAGGACCAATGATATATCAATGCAGCAACCCAATAACTTGTGTAGCTCTCATTGCTTTATGTTTCTCAAAGCTTTTCTCTAGATGTTTTCCCACCACACAACAAATGCATGCACCATTGGAGGTCTTGATAGGAGGAATCCCTTTCACCATGCCATCCTTGTTAAATTCCTAGATATATTTGTAGTTCATATGGCCAAATATCTCATGCCACAACTTGTTGGTTTCATTGGCATGAGACAAGAATGCTTTCCCTCCAGAGTTAGGAAGTAAATGGGAGAATTTGTACTTTCTAGCTTGGTGATCAGCATACCCCAATGCCACCACTTTATTGGAGGATATTTCAGCTATATCAACCACATATGGAGTAAATGTTACTCTCTTTGATTCTCTAGTGTGTTTCATTTGGTACATTGAGAGTATGCTCGCTTCCAATATGGTATAAACAATACATTGTTGAAATATCCATCTTCAAGATCGATCCTTCCAATCCCCTTGGCCTGGATCTCTGAATCATTAGCCATTCAAAAAAATTGTGCCATTGTCTGAATACATGGATGTGAAGAAATATTTTGCAAAGGACATGTGCCTTAATGCACCTAAATTAATGATGAAGGTAGAAGAGTATGAATAACCAAAAACCAATGCATGGCACCTCTCTTTCTTGTCTAAGCCTAAACCTCCATCATTATTCCTTGCTCCCTTTGGGACTGGGATGTTGGTATTCTCCAACAACTGGACCACCATATCAATGGTTTTCTTCATTTGTTCACTCTCTGGATGCCACCCTTTTCCATAGTAGGTGCATTTGGTCTTCTCCTTTCCCTTCTTGTCCTTGTCCTTGCAAGGATTCGAATCCCCATCTGAAGATTTGGATATGTTTGGTTTCTTCTTGTCTAGCTACCTTGAATCCTTTTCTTTCTTCTTTCCTTTTGATGGATTCAAAACCCCTGAAGCAAGAGCTTGGTCTTTTCTTGAAATTATGGTACCCATCTGCACTAGCTTATCTTTCTCTTCGGTCAAACACTCCATGAAACTTACTAGTGATGGAATTTTCAAGTTTCGAGCTATGAGCTTGCTTGAGTGAAATGTGCTGAAAAACATAGAATACTCAAGCCCTATCTTCGAAAGAATAGATAGTATGAGTTTCTCTTATTTCTTCTCTATACCACACTGCTTGAGCTGAAGCACCAATGACTTGAATTTGGTTAAGAAATATTGGATGGCCTCATAATGCACTGGTCTCAAGGAGATGAGCTCATTTTCGAGGTGGTGACCCCTCATCTCATTAGTATTTCTAAACAAATCTTCCATATTCATCCATACTTCATTTGGAGTGGACATACTATCTACACGAAAGATAAAGTCTCTCTAAATTCTGAGACAAAGCATTCTAAATGCATCATCAAGTTTATTGAAAAACTTCGATTTCTCTATTGCGGAATTTGGTTCAACCTATGTCCCCATGGTGACCCTATAGAGACCCTTGTACCTCACCTTGATAACCATCTCGACCTTCCATTTGAAGTAGTTGAATGGTGTTAGCAAGATATGAGCTTTCTCTATCTTTGCTTGAACTAGTGGTGAAAATTGTTGAATGTACCTGCAATGAAAACTCACGAACCTATCTGGTAAATCCCTCTAAAAAAAAATAAAAAACCATGAAATTTATTTGCTTATTCAATCAAATAAGATACCATGTGATAATTTATTCACATCTAGATCTAGAAGCCAAAGAAACTCTCACAATTCCCTCTAGTTTTCAAAACAAGCACAAATTAGCTGAAAATACTGAAATTGCATTCACACATGAAGTCAATAGTGGATATTATTAACATTTTCTAACATGTAACTATGTTTAGGACAGGTATATATTAGATTTGGGAAAAATTGTGAGGCTTACAAAGCCATTCGGGAGTGTACATGTTTCATCACTAGATTTGACCTCCACCCCCCCTAGGTAGACCAATTAGCTCTCGAATCACCCCAAATGGCCACAAAACCTAGTGTGAATGTTGGTGAGGCATTTTGGAGCATAAATTGTTCTATGACAGGAGTGGGTGAGAAAAAACCTTGTGGGAGTGGTTCAAGGTGAATAATAAATACACAAGAAGGTCCAAAATGGTCTCAAAACATCATTAACCCCCTAGGCAAACCAAATTCCTGAACACACTCCAAGAGACCAAGGGTCATTAATGAGGGAACACATGTTCTAGGTTGACAAAGATAGGGCGATAGTGTGTGTGTGAATGGGACAAAATAACGAGTTAACTTTCTAGACCACTTTCCCTAATTCTAAACCATAGATAACAATGCATAAAAGAAAATGAAATATTCTAAGGTCTAAACTATGGTACTAAGGATGGATTATTGCTCTAACTGACTTAGTGGGAACATAGGTATTGAATACCAAATCAAAGGTTATTTTTAGCAATAATGGTTTGGGTATGTGCACATTCAACCACCATACCTTTTTGGATGGACCATAGTTATTAAGAGTAACCAAATTTGATCCTTGGGTACCCATTTATAGTTTTTAGTAATTTAGTGCAATAAGGTTGCATGGATTTTTAGGTGAATTCCATTGTGAGAAATTTTATGTTCAAAACATGGATTTAGTTCACTTGCTGGTCATATATCTAAGGTCATGTCCAAATGGAAGTGATGGAAACAAGAATAATACTGTATAAAATGATGTAAAATGGTGATGATGCTAATGAAAAAGTAGGTGGGAAAAATTAGTTTATTAACAACCCATGTCTAGCTACTCCTTTAGGGCATGTTTTATGTTCCACGTGTAAAGATGAAAATTGTTTTGGGTGTGATGTAGGTGAATTTGTAGTGATAGTAATATGGGTTTCTTTTACAATGGATCATGTTGGGCCCAGGATAGAAGGGTAGAATTCATATGGAATTCTGCCTAAGTAAAGGAAAAAGAGTACAAAGAAGAATATGAAGGAGTTGTGACATGGGAAACAACTGTTAGATTTTTATCATTCAAGCTAGCATTATGATCTTAGGATCTTATCTGAGAGAATAACATGCACAACAATAAAACACAAGAGACAAGAGACACAAAGAATTTCCTTGGGGAAACCATAAAGGAGAAAACCCCGCAACTTCCTCAGAGATAGAATCAACACCAAAAGCAAAAACTGAAAACATAAAGATGATCTCCCGACAGCAGTAGTGTCTCTCTTGTCCCAGCAACTTCTCTCCCTCACTCATGTGCCCCAATGAGTGAGTGTGTGTATAATAAATAGAGAGGCTCACTCTCTATTTATATTCTTTCATTCACTTAAAATCCACTCCATCATGTCGGCCTCACTTAACAATTACTTGCTAGAGCCAACATCTCTAGGACTGTCTAATAACCCTAGTGCCCCACAACTTGTGGGGAATTTTCCCTGTGATCAACAAGGAGGTTATCCTTAACTAAGATGGTGGGGACTATTGACCCAACTTATAATAACTCACCTAGGGTCGACTTCTCTAGGATAGTATAATAACCCTAGGGCCCCACAACTGTGGGGTATTTAATCCTTGACTCATAGGAGGGTTACCCATAATGAATTGACATGAATTTTTTACATTATAGAAAATCTCGATAGGAACATCGTGGCATGACATGACTCAAATACATTACAAACACATCCCAGGATAAACATCAGGGTACAATACATAAGATATACGGATGAATACATTCCTAAGTTACAAATACATCAACACTCCCTCTTAACTAGGAAGGTATTCTCTCGACACAATTTATTAGCACAAGTCTTCTTCTCTGTATCATCTAGATCATCATCGAGTCCTTGTCATCTTCAAGTCATCTTCATCTTCAAGTTATCTTCATCTTCAAGTCATCTTCATCATCGGATCTAGATCATCACTGGAACATCATCAATGGATCTAGATCATCACTCGATCTGGATCATCATCATTGGATCTGGATCATCACTCGATCTGGATCATCACTACTAGATCATCATCATGGGTGCTATCGCATGATTCTTCTCATCACAAGAGGTTCTATAGAGCCAACCCTTTTTCATGTTGGTTTTAGGCCTAGCCTCCATGTAGGTCTTCTTCAACACTTATATCTAACCCTAAGTCAAAATGGGCCTCCAAACACTTATATCTAACCATGAGAGGAACACATCCAAAATCATGTCAGAAAGGCATGCTCAACACTCACATCTGACCATGCGAGAACACATCCCACAACCCTGTCAAAAAGGCCCAGCACTTACATTCACCAGCATGATAGGACACACCTACTATCATCTGTGAAAAGGAACAACACTCACATACACCAGCATGATAGGACACACCTACTATCATCTATGTAAAGGCTCAGCACTTACATCCACCAACATGGTAGAACACACCTGCTGCCATCTGTGGAAAGGCACAACACTCACATACACTAGCATGGTAGGACACACCTACTACCATCTGTGGAAAGGCATAGCACTTACAATCACCAGCATGGTAGGACACACCTACTACCATCTCTGAAAAGGCATAGCACTCACATCCACCTACATGATAGGACACACCTACTATCATCCGTGGAAAGGCCAGCACTCACATCCACCAGCATGATAGGACACACCTATTATCATCTGTGGAAAGGCTCTGCACTTACATCTGATCATGTGGGAACAAATCCCATAGTCACATTAGAATGGCTCCCATCCCTAACCTGAGGATTGCTGGTAACTGACCAGGTGCCTCCATTCTCCCAAAGAATGGAAATAGCCCTTATATCTGATCATGTAGGAACCAATCCTACAATCACATCAGAATGGCTTAGTACTCACATCTGACATGGAAGGAACCAATCCTCTCACCATGATAGAATGGAAACAATCCTTATATCTGATCAAGTGGGAACATATCCCTCAATCACATCAGAATGGCCCTACACTTATATCTGATCATGTGAGACTACATCCCAATGTCATATCAGAATGGCCCTCAGTCCTAGACTGAGTATTCCTGGTAACTGACCAGGTACCTCCATGTAAAGAATGGCAATATTCCTTATATCTAATCATGTAGGAACCAATCCTATAATCACATTAGAATGGCTCAACACTCATATCTGACATGGAAGGAACCAATCCTCTCACCATGATAGAATGGCTCAGCCCTTACATTTGACCATGGAAGGAACCAATCCTCTCACCATGTCATAATGGCTCATGGACTCATCTCTTCCCCTTGGGGGAAACCTCAATCTAGAGAACACCAAGCTTCTCCCTAAAGTACTCAAACTTCACTCTGGCCATTTCTAGCATAGAATCACATCAGGGTTGATTACGTTCAAGGATAACCTGTGAGCTTCACCAGGACCGATTACATCTAAGGAAAACCTACAGGTATGTTTACATCTGAGAAACCTATGAGCTTTGCTAGGATTTATGATCAAACAACCCATCTTACCGACTATGCTAGAACTCCCTCTTTCGATAGATCTCAATCTGGATCACATACTAGAGCTTCACTACTCCTCTCTCCCAAATAGCAAGTGGCAACATCTTTTTCCTCATTTGAACTCAATTCCATGCAGGACTTCATCCTTCCAAACCAAGAGATCACACTTGATCCCATACTGAAGTAGCACCTTGAATTGCTCTTCCTATCAATGGCACTGCCTTCCCAATATGAATCCTCATAACCCTCTAGGTTAATCTTCTGATTTTCCTCATAATTGAGCCCATAATCAAGTATACCCTTTAGGTACCTCACTACATTCTTTGCAACCATCAGGTGAATATGTCTCAATGTGTTCACAGCAAAGAAAATGCCTGGTCTCGTATTCGTCAGGTACATCAGACGATACATCGTGGCACCAACCAACTCTGATGAAGAAACACTCAATAGCTTCAAGTTCGATGCCATAGGTGTGGTCATGCATTCCATAATCCTAAACCTCTTCATGATCTCTACTGCATACTTCCCTTGTCCACACCTCCATGCCTAGAATGTAGTGCATCATTCCCAAGTCCTTCATTTTGAACTCGACATCAAGTCTCCTTCTTCCAACTTTAATGAGTTCCTCTTTTCTGCCAGGAACAAGTCATCGACATATAACAAGAGAATCACTGGTCTTCTTCCTTCAACCTTGAAGCAAAGGTTGGAATCCACTTTACTCTCAGTAAATCCTAGAGTCATCAGTAATCTGTCCATCCTGTTGTACCATGTCGAACCTCAGGATATTCTATAGTCACTCCCTCTCAAGTGAAGCATCATTCTCCTTCTGTCTTTCATACTCTGTGCACTGAAACATTCTATACTGAAGTGACAAGTAGCTTCCTCTGCTTCTAATATTCTATGTATCCATCTAGGATTACTAGATACCAAGATCCTCTATCTTGAACTTTTTCAAAAAGTTATTCTCGCACCCATCTGTGAGCTTGTCATCCTCTATAAACTTTCATCTTCAACCTTGTAGCAAAGGTTAAGATCTTCATCAAGATCATCATGTATGTATTATCCCATGGGTATCTTCTGATCTCGTACAAGGCATTCTTTCATTTGCACACATAATTCTTCCTCCCACTGGCTACAAATGTTTCTTCATAGTCTATGCCTTCTTTTCGTTAGAAGCCTCGTGCTATGAATATTTCCTTGTATCCCACGATGTTTCCATCTACTGCATGATGGAACTACAAACTTCCATTCATGTATCGATACTGCATCCTAGACATCATTCTTCTTGAACCGGTCTTCTCTTTCTTCTTTGTTACTTCTTCATATCTAGAAGGTTCTGCATCAATGATGTCGCTGCATTCATCATATTATTCTTCATCTTGAACTGTCGTCACTTGTTCTTTGGAATAATTCTCATGCTTCTTTGCTTGTAGGTGATTTGACGCGATCTTTCCTATAAGTCAAATGCATTTGCATGGTTAGAGACATTTCATAAGGAATATTCATAATGGCAAATTCTTATGCATAAATATATGATCATGCAACTATTTTAGCCAATACATCATTCAGCCATATCTCACGAAAACGTTTCTAGATGCCTTCCATCTCTACCAGGACAAAATTTATATTGTGCACTAATCCAATATGTTAGCAAAGAGGTTTCATTCAAGATAAGTAGCAATGGAGATTTGTATAGCACCATGAGCTACTTACCCATCACATGCATATTAGTACTATATTGTCATTAATGCAAACATTGTATCATGCATAATACATCAACTGAATATAAATAAATGCATAACAAAAATAATATCATGAAATGACAATTGAATACTTATCTTTATTTGTTTCGTGGGTAGACTCCTTCTTGAGCCTTCAGCGTTATCGTCTTCTTAATTCATAATAACATCGTTTCTTATCCAAATGCTAGGATGGATAAGAGGTTGAGTTCTTCATATTCCTCACTGCTTGAGGGATATTCTTTGGATGGTTAGAGATTGATCTTTATTTGCTCCCATCTTCTCTTCTCTTATAATGAGTCGAGCTTCTTCTTCCTAGAGTCTAATGAAAGTAATCACTTCCTTCTGGCACACATTCCTTGCTTGAATGAATCCCATAATCCTAGGAGGCCATTCAAGGTGGCTATCACCAATTCTTCATTCTCCACTTCTTCCTCTACTGCTTCAAGTTGTTCTTTGATTTCAGAGACCCTCGTAAAGTATGACTGTATGGTCTCTACATTCTAGAACTTCACCTTCTTCAACTATTTTCTCAAAGTCATATTCTGATTTATGTTCTTCCCTTTAAATAGCTTGGTCAAGGAATCAAGAATCTTCGGTGTCTTTAGGGAAGAAACTTGCGGTACAAGGTGATCCATGAATCAACAATGATCTTCTTGGCCTTGACCAAGTTCTTCTTGTGTAAGGATTTTATCCTCATCTCCCTATGGAACTGGAACCCCTCTACTAATGTAGGTGTCCAATTCATTTTCTTCAGAGAGATCATATGCTTCCATGCTTGAAATTTTTCAACTTCACCAAGATTCTCATCAAGATAATGTGATAGATCACTTTGAAATTAGAACCTCAAATGAAAATAGCAAAAGATTAGATCTTACCGATTTGAGATGTCCGTTCTAGTTCCAGAGCTGGCTGATCTAGGGTTTGTCAGAGAAAATCTAATTTTCAAAACTTAGAATCATTTAGATATGATTGGAAAGAAATATATATCTCTTCAAGGTGAGCTGTCCAATGTACTCCTTTTCTGAAAACAATGGAGGGAAGCTCCCAGAACAGGAAGCCCTAGTTTTCCAATTTCTCCTGCAGAAATGCCTGATATTGTTTCTGTGGTATCTCTAAAATTAATGCTTTTGTGTGTCTAAAAATTTGCATTAAGGTAGCCTCAACTATCCCTGTTCCAAAACCACATGTTTCATCATAATTGGTTTGACCAATTGGGGCTTATGATCATTTTCCCAAGGTGTCCTGTTACAGGACTATTCCAAACAGCGAATCTGTAAGGACTTCCACGTGTCACTGTTTCATCTTCTGGGTCTAAAACTTAGACCAAAGAAATTAATATCTGTTACATTTTTGGAACATCTTCCAAAATTTCATTTGGACCTTTGTAGCCCAAGATATATCAATTCTCCCTAGGTGTCCTTTTTAGGGATGAATCGTGGAAGAGGCTAAAACCCTAACTTGGAGGGATCATATCTCCTATAATATAGCGAATCTAAGGCTGAACTTTGGATACAGTGTAAATCATGATTTTATCTTCGGCCAATAAAATTTTAAACTCTTGAGACTTCTCCAATCCCGAGATATAGTGAATATACCAAAACGTATCAGTTTTAGTATTTTGGGTTTTTCCAGCTCTGGGTCAAACTAGGGTTTGACTTTCCCATAGTTATACCCAACCAAAAATATCAACCCAGGTCTCTAAACTTATATTTTGATGAGGACAACAATCCTATGCTGGGATCACTCAAAAATTACTCTTTTGTAAGAAGCCCTAATTTCCCACACCAAAAACTGAAAATGTCTGGAATCGAATTCCGCTTCGACAGAAAGATGTGCCCTTCAATGGAGAGTCAGCCTAGCATACTTTTGCTGATGGATTGTGGAGAGAGACCCAAAACGTAAGAATCCCTATATTCTATAGCTACGCAATGTCTTCTTCTCAGGTTATCTCTGATACCATGTTATATTTTTATCATTCAAGCTAGCATTATGATCTTAGGATCTTATCTAAGAGAATAACATGCACAACAATAAAACACAAGAGACAAGAGACACAAAGAATTTTCCTTGGGGAAACCATAAAGGAGAA
Source organism: Pseudotsuga menziesii (assembly GCA_001517045.1). Classification (NCBI taxonomy): domain Eukaryota; kingdom Viridiplantae; phylum Streptophyta; class Pinopsida; order Pinales; family Pinaceae; genus Pseudotsuga; species Pseudotsuga menziesii. The sequence continues at coordinate 43,844 of LPNX010496458.1, read as the reverse complement.
AACACCGCAACTTCCTAAAATATAGAATCAACACCAAAATCAAAACCCAAAAACATAAAGATGATCTCCCGATAGCAATAGTCTCTCTCTTGTCCCAACAACTTCTCTCTCTCACTCATGCACCCCAATGAGTGAGTGTGTGTATAATAAACAGAGAGGCTCACTCTCTATTTATATTCTTTCGTTCACTTGAAATCCACTCCATCATGTCATCCTCACTTAACAATTACTTACTAGAGCCGACATCTCTAGGAGTGTCTAATAACCCTATTGCCCCATGACTTGTGGGGAATTTTCCCTCTAATCAATAAGGAGGGTTATCCTTGACTTGGATGGTGGGGACTATTGCCTCAACTTACAACAACTCAACTAGGGTCAACTTCTCTAGGATAGTCTAATAACCCTAGGGCCCCACAACTACGGGGACTTTAATCCTTGACCAATAGGAGGGTTTCCCACAATGACTTGACATGACTTGTTTACATTATAGAAACTCCTGATAGGAACATCGAGGCATGACATGACTCAAATACATTACAAACTGTTGGGGTTCGGACATTAAAGGTCCTTAATTTTGGCAACTCCGCGGTTTTGGTGCGAAGCTTATAAGCGGAGTTGTGGCACAAAATATTCTTAGGGGATTCGGGGTTGGGTCGAAGCCCCTCTTTGTGTAAATGATCCATGGTTTTTGGGTGCCCATGGTTTAAGCCCATGGTATTGTAATAGTGCACTTGTATAGATAGGCACTTATGTAAAGGAGTCAACTAGGTTTTTGAAGGTTTTTGTTATGATGATAATTTGATGCGAAGAAGCTAAGGCCTATTTTAGGGTTTAAGGCTAAGTCCCAGCTAAGTGCGTGGACAACCTCTATAGCTGAGTGCGCAGAGGGTTTTTGTAAGAAAGATTCTGTAGCTAAGTGTGCAGCTTTGGGTGATTGAGAATATCTGCAACTGAGTGCATAGATCAAAACTGTGTGTTTGTAAAGAGTTGAATATAAACGCAGTTCTGTAGACGTAGCCCCTACACTGGGGGTGAACCACATATATCTTGTGTTGTGGTGGTTATTTTATGTTGTTTATGTTATGTTTTTATGCATTTGATAAGTAGATGAATGATAAAGTAAGATAATTGTTAAGTATTAACTTTGCTGTGAATTCCCAATTAAGGGTTAAGCAAGAAACTATCTTTTATCTAAACTGTGAATCTATTTAAGTGAATGTCGAAGCTCTGTATTACATAAATAATTGTTGTTAAGACTAAAGGTATAGTAATATCCCTCTTTTGCCTGCAGAAACCTGATTCTGCGGCACCCCATAGCTATTTCAGGTGAGACTGCAACCTATTCGTAGGTTGTTGGCGAAAGAGCCAACACTGTGGGTCTGTTTGTTGGTGAGAAGATAAGAGTATAAGAACCTGGGTCTGCCCTAAGCACCAACAAATTGGTTTCTTTGCTGGCTGAACCAGTATCTGCTTCAAGAGGGATCTACGTCGTACATGGAGGGATATGTTTTGGAGGCCCTCAGTAAAATAAATCAGTGACTGGATTGAAGATACCTATCTAAAATTTGCTGAACAAGAGAATAAGGATCCTCGTCGTAGCTCAGATGACTTCTTACAAAGGTACGTTTTTACTGATATTTATGAAATTTTATTTGGTAGTATCCACATAGAATTGCACCAGTGTTTATCCAGGTTGACAGAAAGAAAGACAAACTTCAAGGAAGATCAGTTTCCTGACTGGACCCCAGAAAGAATTAATATATTGAAAAGGGTGAACAACACGATATCACGAGCTGTTGATTTCTGGACAACGCGAACCCTTGAAGCATTTGTGACGGAGTTCGCCATCGACACACATACTTCTTTCAGCGAAGCAGAAGACAGTTTTTCAAAGGACCAAGGGGTAAGTACCTGAATTCATTTAGTCTAAAAATTAAAATGCTCTTGGCTGAGAAAAGCATATTGCTTATCGAATCATATTGCTAGATTTATTGCTACTAACCTATGTTTGGAAGCGAAAGTGACTTCAACGAGCAAAGTGGTTTGTTGCAAAGCGGTAAAAGATACAAGAGAACTTTCGGATCCTATACCCTAGGCCAGAATACCAATTATACCTCATTAAGTCCAGAATAATCTGAATCTGAAGAAACTCCTTTTGTTAGAAACCCTCCTATAACTCCGCAGCGAAGATCTGTTATTCTTGAGAACCCGTCGCAGTCTAAAAGTAACCCTAGCCTGAGTAGTCCTGTCGTAGGTCAGTCTACCTCATAAATTTCCCTTCCTCCTATTACCAGTCTTCCCCCTCCACCTCCCCCTCCTCCTCCCCCCCCTCGATCCAATATGGCCCATGTGAATGATGATATCAAGCTCCCAGTCTTTAAAGGAACTAGATCAGAGGATCCAGAGTAGTTTTGGTTCTTATGCGAAGCTGTCTGGACTGCTAAGAATATCATGGATCAAAATACAAGAAGAGTGCAGCTGGTCACCTCTTTCAGAGACCGATATTTGACCTGGTTTATGAAGTTTTCCAGTACTCAGAACTATATCTTGGCCGATATTAAAAAAGCAATGATCAAAGAGTTCAAGAAGCCTAAATCAGAGTCACAATGTATAACTGAACTAAAAGAAATTCAGCAGAAGTGAGGTGAATTAGTTTGGGACTTTGATCAAAGGTTCAAGGTTCTGTTGGATCAAGTTAGCTTCACTATTGGACCAGAAAAACATAAATAATGGTTCATTGCAGCACTATTACCTCATATCAGGACTCCACTTATGCAACATAAGGTTTTTGATCAGCAAGAGGCTTTGGAAATTGCTATGAAACTTGAAACATCCCCTGTCGGAGACAATTCTGGCATAGCCCAAATACAAGCACAGTTAGCAGAAATGGCTTTGGAGCTTCATGACATGAAAAAAGGGAAATCTCTTCGAGAAGAGGTTTGGTGTACATGATGTAAGACAGAAGGTCATGACAAAGAACAGTGTCTTGCATTAAGGAATTATCTGAATACTAGTGCACCAAACCCGTTTAACCCTAATGTCCTATATTGTGAGATCTATAGAACAACTGGCCAGCATTGAACTGAAGACTGCTATCTACTGCAGAGATATGTTCAAGTACCTAAGAATCCCTACTGTAAGTTCTGTAAGTCAGTTGGACATAACGAAGACGAATGTTGCAGCTTTGAACTCATGAGAGAGCGAACCTATGATGCTTATAGGGTACAACCCGATGCACAAGGCCATGATGGATATGGTTACCATGGTAGTACATCAGGTCGAGGTAATTTCAGAGGTCGAGGTCATGGTGGTATGCCTGGAAGAGGTCGAGGCCATGTCGTTTGCTATAACTGTAATCAAGCAGTACATGTAGCTAGAGACTGTCAGAATCCAACTACGACATGTCGATATTGCAGAGTGGTCGACCATGTGATTGAGCAATGCCCACAGTTGACAGCCAAGATACAAGAAATAAATGGCACTTTTACTTAGAATGTTCAAATGATTCCTATAGAGAAAAGACCTGTCCCAGCCATTAACGTTGTTACAAGGAGTGGAGCTACGACGCAAGTGCAGAATAAGGGAAAACATCCTAACAAGGCTTGGGTCCACAAGACCCCAGAGAAAATTCCAGCCTTCGATGTTGGAAGAGAAAAAGGAACATTTATGGAAGCTAAAAAATACTTTGTTGAGCCGAGAACATCAGTAGCAACTACGCAACAGCATCAACAGCCCCAAGAAGCTTCGCTGAATCAAGTAAGTACACTGACATCGTTTTTAAAGAGTTGTATGAAGCTATTAAGGAATCAGAATGCTTTGAATGAGTTACAGAAAGTTATTGCATCTTGCGAACCTCAGCAAAGCTCTGATAGAGGAAAAACTGTTAATAGAGTTAGAAGGACTGGAAGAGAAATGAGATTGCTTGCTCAGATAGGAGATTATGACATGACTGATATCATTTTAGATCTAGGATCAGAAGTGAATGTCCTAACTAAGCAGACATGGGAACAAATGGGAAAACCTATGCTTGAATGGTCCCCTATACAGTTGAGATTAGCCAATCAGCAGAAGATTGTGCCCTTGGGAAGATTCCCTAGTGTACCAGTGGATATTTATGGAGTCAGTACCTTAGCATATTTTGAAGTCATTGAAATAATTGATGTAAGACAGAAGGTCATGATAAAGAACAGTGTCTTGCATTAAGGAATTATCTGAATACTAGTGCACCAAACCCGTTTAACCCTAACGTCCTATATTGTGAGATCTATAGAACAACTGGCCAGCATTGACCTGAAGACTGCTATCTACTGCAGAGATATGTTCAAGTAACTAAGAATCCCTACTGTAAGTTCTGTAAGTCAGTTGGACATAACGAAGACGAATGTTGCAGCTTTGAACTCATGAGAGAGTGAACCTATGATGCTTATAGGGTACAACCCGATGCACAAGGCCATGATGGATATGGTTACCATGGTAGTACATCAGGTCGAGGTAATTTCAGAGGTCGAGGTCATGGTGGTATGCCTGGAAGAGGTCGAGGCCATGTTGTTTGCTATAACTGTAATCAAGCAGGACATGTAGCTAGAGACTGTCAGAATCCAACTACGACATGTCGATATTGCAGAGTGGTCGACCATGTGATTGAGCAATGCCCACAGTTGACAGCCAAGATACAAGAAATAAATGGCACTTTTACTTAGAATGTTCAAATGATTCCTATAGAGAAAAGACCTGTCCCAGCCATTAACGTTGTTACAAGGAGTGGAGCTACGACGCAAGTGCAGAATAAGGGAAAACATCCTAACAAGGCTTGGGTCCACAAGACCCCAGAGAAAATTCCAGCCTTCGATGTTGGAAGAGAAAAAGGAACATTTATGGAAGCTAAAAAATACTTTGTTGAGCCGAGAACATCAGTAGCAACTACGCAACAGCATCAACAGCCCCAAGAAGCTTCGCTGAATCAAGTAAGTACACTGACATCATTTTTAAAGAGTTGCATGAAGCTATTAAGGAATCAGAATGCTTTGAATGAGTTACAGAAAGTTATTGCATCTTGCGAACCTCAGCGAAGCTCTGATAGAGGAAAAACTGTTAATAGAGTTAGAAGGACTGGAAGAGAAATGAGATTGCTTGCTCAGATAGGAGATTATGACATGACTGATATCATTTTAGATATAGGATCAGAAGTGAATGTCCTAACTAAGCAGACATGGGAACAAATGGGAAAACCTATGCTTGAATGGTCCCCTATACAGTTGAGATTAGCCAATAAGCAAAAGATTGTTCCCTTGGGAAGATTCCCTAGTGTACCAGTGGATATTGATGGAGTCAGTACCTTAGCAGATTTTGAAGTCATTGAAATAATTGATGATAGCAACCCCTATCCAGCCTTGCTATGAATTGAATGGGAAATAGACAATGATGCAGTAATCAACCTTAAGAATAGACGGATGACTTTTGAAGGGAAAGGCTTGAGAGTCATAGTACCGTTGGACCCTTCTCAAGGAAAAAGGTACACAGAGCCAGTCAGAGATGAAGATCAGGATGTTTTGGATCATATTTACAACATCAAAGCTAAAGAAGAAGACTATGTTAACCCTACTGCTGAAGGTATAATGGATTAGTAGTGTGACAGTTCTTGCATGACTGATTCAGACAAAGATCTAGAGAATTGGCAGAATCGACTGTATGAGCTACATGGACATCGATGTGCAAGAATTGCCAAGTCTCTCAGATGGGTTGCCTCGCAGACACGAGTCTTACCTACTTTTGATGGCTTGACAGACCCAGAAGATTTTATTGTACAATTTTTAGAGCAAGTACCAGTTTCACGGAAAATGGAGACTCTAGATTCAGTATTCAGAGCCACAGCTGCCAGATGGTGGAATGGTCATAAAAATTATATTCATAGTTGGAGAGCTTGTCAAAAGTTTCTTCACCTGAGATTCATGGATCAAACTCAGGAGGTACGAAGTAGATTTAATGGTAAGATTAGCCCTCAAGAAAATTTGGAGCAGTGTTATGAAGCATGGAAACATGTACCATATGAAGAATGAGTACATAGGTTTGTACACACTCTGGAACCTATAGCAAAGAACTGGTATGCGGAGGTTGAGCTTCACCATGGTACTGTAAGTTGAGATAGTCTTGTTGATAGTTTTGTACTTACATTTTCTATTAATGAGGTTTTCCCTACTTTGGACGTAGCTGTTAGGTTGATCCATACTAAGGTGTTTGATGACAAAGAAATAGCATAGCACCAACCTGATTGGAAGGAACAAGAAGCTAATGCAGTAGAATGCTATAACCTCGCCATTGATGAAGACGATGAACCTCACAACATTAATATCCTTGAGTCAAAAGGACATTGCAAAGTACATGGACCAACAGTTGAATCACCTGAAATGACTCAGCCCTTGAAGACAAGGAAAGTAAACATTGGATCAGAAAAAATGCCTAAGTACGCTACCATTGGAGATTATTGGGATGAATAAATGGTAAGCAAAGTGACTGAACTTCTCCATAAGTATCAAGACTTATTTCTGATGAAGTTCTCAGAAATGAAAGGTATCCTTGGTGATATAGGAGTGATAAAAATCCCTTTGAAAGATGATGCGAAGCCTATGAAGCAGTGCCCGTATAGGCTGAATCCTAAGTATAAAGAAAAATTCAGGATGGAGCTAGATAAGATGCTTGCTGTAGGAATCATTGAGCCTGTCGAAGAGTCCGAATGGGTCATCCCTATGGTGGTACAAGAAAAGAAGACCAAGGGAGAAATCAGAATTTGTGTTGATATGAGGAAGCTGAATGATGCCTGTTTACATGATATGTTTCCTACTCCTTTTACAGATAAAGTTTTAGATAATGTCGAAGGTCAAGAAGTGTATTATTTCACTGATGGATTTTCAGGTTACCATCAGATCAGAATTGCTCCAGAGGATCAACATAAAACAACCTTCACTGCAGAAATGGGATCTTTCCAATATACTATTATGCCCTTTGGATTGAAGAATGCACCTGCTATGTTTTCCGGAGTAGTCATATCTGCATTTAAGGAATTTATTCATAAGTTTTTGGAAGTTTACTTTGATGATTGGACTATATTTGGTTTATTGAAAGATCATATAGCCAATTTAAGACTTATGATGGACAAGTGTAGACAGCATCAGATTTCATTGAACCTGAAGAAGTGTATCTTTTGTGCACCTTTTGGAATCCTGCTAAGTCACATTGTATGCAAGCAAGGATTGATGGTGGATCCTGCGAAGATATCCATTATTGTGAACTTGCCGCCTCCGAATTCTGTTAAGCAACTTCACACTATGCTTGGTCACACTGGATATTAAAGGAAATTCATCAAAGGATATGCTCAGATTACAGCCCCTATGGAAAATAAATTGAAGAAAGATATTAAGTTTGAATGGACACCTGAATGTCAGGAAAGCTTGGACACTCTGAAAGACAAGATGGTAACTGCCCCTATCTTAGTATTCCTTGACTGGAATAAGGAGTTTCATGTTCATGTCGATGCATCTTCCATTGCTTTAGGTGTAGTATTGGATCAGTCATGTGAAGGTAATATTGATCACCCTATTTATTTTGCAAGTAGAAAAGTGTCCACAACAAAAAAGAATTATACTATGACAGAACGAGAAGGTCTAGCTATGGTTTATGCCTTGCAGAAATTTCGACATTATTTGTTAGGATGTCATTTTAAGATGTTCACTGACCATTCTTCTTTGAAGTATTTGGTTAACAAGCCTGTGTTAGGTGGAAGAATATGCAGATGGCTGATTTTGTTTCAGGAGTATGACTTTGAGATCATAGTTAAGGCAGGAAGACTTAACCTAGGACCTGACCATTTGTCAAGGCTCGAGTCAGGAGAAGAACCCACTAGTTTGGACGTAGGTCTTCCTGATGCCCAGTTGTTTGCCATCCAGATGGTTGATGACTATTTTCAGGATATTGTTCAGTACTTGTCTACAGGTTTTGCACCCTCTGAGATGACAACACAGTAGAAGAAGCAGCTGGTGGTTAGAGCAGCTGACTTTACCTTCATAGAAGGACAGCTATATAAGATGGGACTAGATGAAATACTATGCAGATGTGTCTTGGAGCATGAAAAGCCATTGATTTTGGCTGAGGCACATTCTGGAGCAGCAGGAGGTCATTATGCAGGAAAAGCTATGGCACAGAAGATTCTGACAGCTCGATTGTGGTGGCCTACAATTCATAAGGATGCAAGAGAGTATTGCCACAGCTGCGATATCTATCAGAGGACAGGCAAACCATCCAGGAGGGATGAGATGCCTCTGGTTCCACAGGTAAATCTACAAGCATTTGACAAGTGGGCTATTGATTTTGTTGTACCAATCAATCCCCCTGCAAAGAAATATGGAGCAAGATACATTATTACAGCAACTGATTACCTTACTCGTTGGGCCGAATCTCAACCAGTCAAGAACTGTAGCATTGCTACAGCTGAGAAGTTCATATTTGATAACATCTTGTCAAGGTTTGGGTGTCCTAGAATTCTTATGAGTGATCAAGGATCACATTTTCTAAATAAGACTATTAAAGCATTGACTGAAGAATTTCAAGTATATCATCAGAAGAGTACTGCCTACCATCCTCAAGCAAATGGAACTATCAAAGCCTTTAACAAGATTCTTGAGCACGCTCTGACGAAGGTTTGCAATGTTAACAGAAATGATTGGGATCTTAGAATTCTAGAAGTATTATGGGATTATAGAACCACTTGCAAGAAGTTGACAGGCCATACACCTTTTTGGCTGGTATATGGACAGGAAGCAGTTATGCCCATGGAGTACATTGTTCCTAGCCTTAGAATATCTACCTTCACAGAGATGGATGATCCAACCATTTTGAATGAAAGGCTGGCGAAGATACTAGAACTAGAAGAAGACCGATTCATTGCAGGTTTCCAGCAGCAAGTACAGAAAGCTAGAGAAAAAGTATGGCATGATAGACACATTAAGAAGAAGCATTTTTAGAATGGTGATCTTGTGCTCTTATATGATAGTAAATTCATGAAGTTCCCAGGTAAATTCAAGACACATTGGAAAGGACCATACATAGTTCAGAAAGTTACTGATGGTGGTGCAGTTCAGTTAGCTAAATTGAATGGAGAAATTTTTCCCTCCATAGTGAATGGGAGTAGATTAAAGAAGTACGGGGAAAATCCTGTACCCCCTGATCAGAGGTAATAGCAAGAAGAAGATTCTAAGTACCAAGAACAGTTGCAATTGGGTACTAGACTGTAATGAAGCTATTCTCAGAGAGTTTGGGAAGATTGTTGGGAAATTTATGAATTGTCGAAGCTTGTGCCAGGATGTGTCAAAGGTATGTATTATGTCAAATTTCTTTAGTGTGGCGAAGCTGAAGTTAGTGGTTGTGGAAAAGAATAAAGGTGTGTCGAAGCTTAAAATGCGATCATTGGAAAAATTTAGATTTGGCGGCGTCGGTACGTTAACTGCATTAACTGCCGATAATGATGAGATTTTGGGAAATCTAGCACCATTTGGACAAGATCTCTATCAGATTTGGTGTCTTCAATGCATAGTTATGGCAGATTTGGTCGTTGGATTCTATAAGAAGATACCCAGATTACGAATGTCGCATTACACATTTTCTTGAGTTTTACAGTTGAGTCCATGTCAGCTGATCACGAAGTCTAGGAATTGTTGAGAAAATTAAGAGAGAGGGGTCTGCAGAAACTTATGAGAAACCCACCTGCATATGCACCTTACAAAGAAAATCCCCCAGTGCCAAATCAACCAATGCAGACACGATCTACTAGGAATAAGTTTAAGCCAGAATTTCACTCTAAGCGAAACGAAGACAGAAACAAGCCATCAGGAAAGACACCAGAGGATCCCAAGATGAATCCTTCTGGTTTGGCAGAGCTCCCACCTGAAGGTTTTGAAGACTTCGGTGAGGATGAGAACGTTGCATCACCGTGTCCACCATATATTTCACCTATTCAACCAGGATTTCAACCACCAAGGCGGATAGCCAAGTTCACATTACGCACCCCTTTGCTGCCACAGGGTGTGCAGTTGGTCGGGACAATGATAGGAAAAATAGACTGGCTTAAGTACGCAGACCACGATACGAATGATCGTGGAAATTTTCCACAGTTCGCACCTGGAACATACTTGCACTCCGTCCATTATCTGGAGACTAGAACGATGTTGCTTGAAGTAAAGCAGTGGGCTACTGGCTTGGAGCAAGTTGGCTTGCTGAAGATGCTGAATGTCCCCCACTTTGGTCACAGCACACAGGTTACCGTGGTGGTCAAGCAACTATTGGCGTTGGTGCATGATGGGAACCTATGGATAGGAGACCAGAGAATAGCTATTAATGGAGAGCTAATTCATAGGATCACAGGCTTGCCAAAGGAAGGGCCTGATCCTGGGATTGAATTTGTGGGAAAGCACGAAGACACAAAGCTGGCGCAGCACATGAAGGACCGCTTTGGCCTGATGAAAGGAAAGCAAGGATATCAAACCTCGACAATTCGGCATCAAAACATTCACTTCGCTGTATAGCTCCTAGCATGAAAACTAATGTGGAAGTGCAGACCCAATGAAGTACCTTCCCTGATTGTCAGTATTGCTGCGAACTGTGTCGAAGGCTATAGTTACAAATGGGCAGAGTACATTGCTAGGGAATTCCTTGAAGATGTCTACAATGCGCAGGAGAAAGGTAGACCCTTTCACTATTCATGGTTGATAGTGCTTATTGCACTGGTAGGATGGAGAGAACCTACCGAGGCACAGTTTGTTGATGTGCCTCCGCAGATGCCTGGCATAGCAAGGTATGCATCTCTTTGGGTGTCGTAGGACAAAGCCTTACAGTAGATGACGAACTACATGTTCGCCTTCTATGCATTGAACATTTCCTATGAGATTCTAAAGACGCCGCGGCTCAGTAATGAGCTATTTTCTCAGTATGCGGGTGTGGCCAACTTCAAGGCCGACATGCACAATGTCTTCATCCAGGCCCGCGTAGATAAGAAACATGCATGCTGGAAGTTGCCATACGTGGTGAACCAGGAAGACATCCTCGCAGTAGTTCAGCAGTGGCCTACTGAATGGATGAAGGACGCAGGAACAAGGCCCAACATACCAATTCCTCTAGTGACAGATGTGGGCGCAGGTCCTAGTCAAACGTAGCAGCAAGACCCACTCAAAGAGAGCGAAGAACAAAGTGAGTCGCAGGAGAGCGAAGGCAACCAGGGTGGCAATGATGGAGGTGATGAAGAAGAAGAAGAATCAGTTAAGACAATTTCCGAACCTAATCACCCAGATAAGCACAAGTCTCTAGAGGCAGAGGAAGTGACTAAACCTCAGCCCAGAAAGAAAGCAAAGGTGTCAAAGGGGAAGAATATCGTCGAAGAGACCGCCATGACGATGGAAGAGCTTGATCAGGCTCTGACAAATTCTATAGAAGTATTAACTAGCAAATGGTCAGAGTTTGTAGCTATGCACCTTGATGCACTCACTGGCGTAGCGCAACGAATTACAGAACTGAGGGAGTTAGCAGAAAGATCAGCGACTGGTGCTGCAGCAAACAGTGCCCCAGTAGGCGCGCAGCCAGATATGAGGCAATGGCCCACCAGAAACAATAGAGGACAAGTACCAAGTGCATCCCTCATAATAACTGACGTAGCATCTCGCTCGCAGATGAGTATGACAGTTGAGATAGACTACGCCAAGTTGTCCATGCCGGAGATGCATCTTTTTCAATTGGCAATCATGAACGAAATACAAGAACGTGACAGCTTCTCGCACAGGCAGTTGGAAAGTACCATGAAGCAGAGTGAGAGCCTCGTAGCGCAGTTGGAAGCAGTAGAGCAGAAGAAGAGGGAAGTAGAAAGTAAGCAGTTGAACTGGCACGAGTATTGGATGAGGCGTGTCGGAGTCTCCCCGACTTTGACATGCAAGCTAAAGAAGAACCGGAGCAAAGAATCATCAAGCTAAAAGACTATGCACAACAGTCTCAAATCCAAATCGAGAAGATGAAAGCAGAACATGAGGCTCAGATTGCAGAGCTTCAACTTCGCATCATTCCTAAGAGTCCACCAGAGGTCAGGGAGTAGCGTCGCAGAGACATTTAGGCCTCAGCAATGAAGATCTTAGATCTTGTGAGCAGTGCAGCAAAGCTGCTAGATGAAAGCGTCGAGGCTTGGGCAAACTTGTAGGATAACCCAGAATTTGAAAAGTTGTAGGAAACCATCAAGCAGCGACAGACAGAGCTGGATGCAGTCAAAGCGGAAATCAAGACACTGCCTCCTATGCAGAAGATGCTTAAGGTGAAGCATAGCAATGAGCTCCAGCAAGAAATTGAGGCGTGCAGAAGGAAAGAAACACTGTTGGTGAACTCTGTGCAGCCCCACATTAACGAGGCCCTAGAGCTGAGCACTGCTGCAGACAACTAGCTCAAAGTTCTGAAGGAGTATGATGCATTTGCACAGGAAAAGTCCAGCGAAGTATCTACAGCTACATTGTAGGAGATAGTGGAGAAGGAGAAAGCAGCCAACGATATCATGCGCAGCCTCAACAAGCAATTTACTATATTCACCAAAAACATTCTCCCACCAGAAAAATAGTAGAGTGTCACGGGATGAAACACTGGTGAGTCTTAGGGGCCTGTTGGGGTTTGAACCTTAAAGGTCCTTAATTTTGGAAACTCCACGGTTTTGGTGCGAAGCTTGTAAGCGGAGTTGTGGCACAAAATAGTCTTAGGGGCTTCGAGGTTGGGTCGAAGCCCCTCTTTGTGTAAATGAACCATGGTTTAAACCCATGTTTTTTGGGTGCCCGTGGTTTAAGCCCATGGTATTGTAATAGTGCACTTGTATAAATAGGAACTTATGTAAGGGAGTCAACTAGGTTTTTGAAGGTTTTTTGTTATGATGATAATTTGATGCGAAGAAGCTAAGGCCTATTTTAGGGTTTAAGGTTAATTCCCAGCTGAGTGCGTGGACGACCTATGCAGCTGAGTGCGCAGAGGGTTTTTGTAAGAAAGATTCTATAGCTAAGTGCACAGCTTTGGGTGATTGAGAAGATCTGCAGCTGAGTGCGCAGATCAGAACTATGTGTTTGTAAAGAGTTGAATATAAACGTAGTTCTGTGGATGTAGCCCCTACACTAGGGGTGAACCACCTATATCTTGTGTTGTGGTGGTTCTTTTATGTTGTTTCTGTTATGTTTCTATGCATTTGATAAGTAGATGAATGATAAAGTAAGATAACTATTAAGTATTAACTTCGCTGTAAATTCCCAGTTAAGGGTTAAGCAAGAAACTGTCTTTTATCTAAACTGCGAAGCTATTTAAGTGAATGTCGAAGCTCTGTATTGCATAAATAATTGTTGTTAAGACTAAAGTTACAGTAATATCCCTCTTTTGCCTGCAGAAACCTGATTCTGTGACACCCCATAGCTGTTTCAGGTGAGACTGCAACCTGTTCACAGGTTGTTGCTGAAAGGGCCAACACTGTGGGTCTGTTTGTTGGTGAGAAGATAAGAGTATAAGAACCCGGGTCTACCTTAAGTGCCAACACAGACACATCCCAGAATAAACATCGGGGTACAATACATAAGATATATGGATGAATAAATTCCGAAGTTACAAATACATCAACAAAAACATCAAGGAGAAAGGGAAGGATGTTGCGACAGAAGAAGGCAGAAAAGGAGAAAGGAAAAGAGAAGGCATGGGACGAGGAAGCTGCGCTAGTTTTGTAAGCTACGATGAGAGTATAGAGCATGAGATGTGATGACATGGAAGAATATTTGTGAAAGAAAACATGTAGATAAGGAAATGGCCAGAAAGTGACATTAAGGCATGATGTGGAGAAGCAACATCCCTTAGTGATATTGGGTACGAATACAGATGGAGCTGGTCAAAACCGCATGCATAAAGGAATTTTTTTAAGTTAGGCCGATTGTGCCCTTTTGGTCATATTTTGCTAGAATAGGAAAAAAAGCCTGTGGGATGAGGATCGTAAGTTGGTTGAGATAGAGACTATAGTTGAGTCTATTAGAGTCTGTATCAAGTCATGATTGAGTCTTTAACAAGCATGTATTGAAATGTATCGAGTTTGTAATAAGGATATAAAAGGAGAAAACCAATTTGTACATGGGTTAGTTGGTCAATTAGTTAGCATATTAGCTATTTCTTATTTATACTCTTTTTTAGTAGAGTAGAGGATCCAACATTTTTTAGTAGGTAACTCTAGATCGCTAGCTACATCAGAGTAACTGAGTATCCTGCTGAGTGTGTAGACGGATAGAGAAGTTCTAGTTGATCCAGGCTGTGTTCGAATCATTGAGTAGGAGTAGAGTAGAGTGATAAATATAGAGAAGAATAGAGAGTATGTGGAGATAGAATAGAATATCTTGAAGAGAGTCTATATCTTTATGTACAGACAAAAGGTGCATCTATTTTCTCATTCCAATGCTAGATGAAGAGCACCTTGTGGTTTTTTCCCAAATGGGTTTCCACATTACATATTATGTATATGTGTGAATGTTGAATAGCTTAGATAAGTGCATATTTACTGTGTTAATGATTGATTGGTTACTATTTTTAGAGAAGATAATTGTATGAATGTTGTATTTCAAATAATGAATATATATGTGATGATTGTTCACTATGGATTTCACGTAAGATTACATAATTAAGGGTGATTAATACTTTAGTATTGATATCTAAAGTGCAACCCACCAACCCACATTCTTGATCTTTGTTGGAAAACTTGGCACAGGGCCAAGGACTTAAACAACCCCTGTTAAAACTACGGAAACATGGATTTCGAAGTTACCCATAAGAACTAAGATATCTCAAGTCAGAAGGTATTTGTGTCGCAGGTGCTACCGACTGGGCTCTACTCTTTTGGGTCAATATCTTGGGCTTTGTTGTGTTGACCAGAGACAGAGAGAGAGAGGACTGAACCTGGCTCACAGGGGAGAAAATTCAAACAAATGGTTCCATTTTTAGGACCCTGAAAGTTTGTATTGAGGGATATGTTTTGGTATCGAAAAAAACCAGAGATCCAAAGTTGGGTGGATGCAAAATAGATAGAGTTTGCACAGAAATAAAGTGAAGGATATCAATGGAAGCCGACGAAGTGCTTAGAATGGTACATATATTTAGACATCCACAATATTTTCTTTGTCGACTTCCCCACTCTATTGTATGAAAGGTTGTCTAAGTTTACAACCCATAAAAATAATTTTGAAGGAGGGGAACCGATAGAGTGGATTCATTCTTGATTGAGCAGATGAAAAGAAACAATACCCCTATATCAAGGGTTGTGGAATTCTAGGTAGATAGTATCATAGAAGGATATAACACTGAGTTCATCATTGATACGATAACCTCATATAGTGAGGCCGAGAGAAAATGTTTTCAAGGACCACGCAGTCTATATGGATCAAAATGTGGATCAAAATATGTGAGAAGATAATTTTGTGAATGATATATTGAAAAGAAAAGGGTGGCTATGTCTCAGAAGAACCCTGGAGTGAGATGTTCCCAGGAGTAGGTGAAACTGAACTAGAATATTTATTTTTGAGAAGCGAAAGAAGATTCAGATCAGGAAAAAGACAAAAAACTCTATTCGGATGAGGCAGTTGCAACACAAAGAAAGAAGAATAAGGATACGATTTTACATCATACCTAGAAGAAGGTTCGTGTGACGAGGAAGAAGAGTACCATCCAATCTCATAAGGAGATGAGGAATCCTAGGAGTCGGTTGAATCTATGAAACCAGAACATGTACTCAACTCGCTGATAGTACTAGAGGTAGGAGCATGAGAACCATCTCCAAGTATTTATGTAAATACAAGTAGTACTAACATGGAAAATAGAGGACAAGGAAGTTCGACTAGTCCACATTTTGGTTCTACTATACCACAAGCCAATACAACACCACTCCATCTAATGGCTAGAACTGATACTAAGCTCCGAATATTCAATGGGAATGGGCTGGAAGACCCAAAACAACATTGGATCTTATGTAACGCTGTCTAGACTGTACGACAGATCCAGGACAAAAACACCAAGCAAGAACAGATGATCATGACTCTATGAGGGTGTGCACTAGATTGGTATATGAAGTTCTCCAGAGTACCAGTGGGAGTGGTCCCAAAGACACTCAATGAGATTCGACTTGGATTGATTGATGAATTTAAGAAACCAAATTCTGAATTAGAATGCATCACTGAGATCAAGGAGATCAAGAAGTTACCGACAAAGTATATTTGGGATTTTGACTAGATATTTAAGACATTAATAGCCAAGGTCAGTTTTCAAATGTCATATGTGAAACACAAGGATTGGTTCATTTTCGCCTTGTTACCACACATCCGAACACCATTGATGCAACAAAAACTCATGTTGCAGACAGAGGCTTTGGAGATAGATATGAATTTAGAAGCCTCTCCAGTTGGAGACATTGGATCAGACATGATGCAAATTCAGTCACAGATGTCCAATCTTACGGTGCAGCTCTAGTACATCCAAATAGGAAAAGAATTTTAGGAAGAAATGTGGTGTAGCAGGAGTAGAACAGATGGGAACCATAAGGATAATTTCCTGGTGCTAATGAATTATGATGCAGTAGGTGCATCGAACCCGTTAAAGACCCAAGGGATTCCTTGGTCCAGAGTATGCCAGACTAGAAGTCACAAGTCCGAGGAATGTATGTACTTAAAAAATATTATAAGTGCACCTACTAATCTATATTGTAAGTTTTGTAGATTGGTAGGGAAAGATGAAAAGGATTTCAAAGCCTTCCAATTGATCGAGGACAAAACAATTGATACCTACCTAATGAAGAATGAGGAACAAATGAAAGCTCAATGAGCGTAGCCTCAATATCATCCTAGGTATTTTCAATAACAACAATATCCTCAGCCGCAATACGAACCAAACATGTATCCTCAACAACAAAAATACCCTCCACAAAGGGGGGTGAGAACTTTAGAGGTCAAGGATAGCAACTAGGAGGAGGATTTGCTCGAGGAAGAGGCCAAGTTGTATGCTATAATTGTGGGAATCTAGGAAGTTTTTCCCAATATTGTCAATGTCCTACAAAAACTTGTACATATTGTAAAGAATTTGATCACACTTTAGAATAGTGTCCTCAACTCATTGAGAAATGGAAGGCTAGAACTATAGTTAACCCCAACCCAGTGTAGAATCTGAATCCAAACCCCAATCTAAATATTCAAATGATTTCTACTGAACCAAGACAACCCAACATTGTTGTAGTCACAAGAGGAGGTGCTGCGATAGGAGCATACCAAAATACGCCGCAAGGGTATCCACAGATGCGACCTGCGGCACAAAAGAAAGATTTATTAGATGTCCAACATGAGAAGGAGGTATTCTTGGAGGTGCGACAAGATTTTGTTGATTCCAATCAATTGTCGACATCAGGACAAGTGAGAGCTATTCCTGGAAGATTTGAACAACTAATCAAAAGGCCACCCACTAAAAAGGTTAGTAAACTGAAGGAATTTTTCAAAAGTTGTTTATCACTAATCTATGATAAAGATTTTGTCACAGAGTTGACAACACTCATAAAATACAACACAAAAGAGTTGCGCCCTGAAAGAAGAGTCAAACAAGTCAAAATCAAACAAAAGGTAGGCCGAGAATTGTGAATGACTATGAAGATAGGAGATTATGATATGGACTACATCATACTCGACTTGGGATCAGATGTCAATATATTAACAAGATATACATGGGAAAGAATGAACAGACCACGACTAGACTAGCCTCCTATTCATCTCCGGCTTTCCAACAAGTCAAAGGTGCTACCAATTGGTAGATTGTCCCAAGTGTTTTTTGGCATCGAAGGAATGAGAACATATGTTGAATTTGAAGTCATTGACATTGTTGATGATACAAATCCCTACCCTACACTCCTAGGGATTGATTAGGCTATTGATAACCAGAAAATCATTAATTTCAAGAAAAGGATCTTGTCTTTTGAAAATTCTGAAATGAGAGTGGTTTCTCCCATTGATCCCCTCTAAGGACAATGGTATGTTGAGCCTGTGCATGGCAAAGGGAAATAGAACTATTTGGACCAGCTATATAAAATCATGTCTTCTAAGGAAGATTATGTTAACCCCACATCTGATGGAAACCTGAGTTGGCTTAGTGTCAGCTTGTGCACTTTCGACTCAGGCAAAGTCCTCAAAAATTGAACGAACAGGCCGCACGAAGTATCATTGCGCAGATGTGCAAGGATCACAAGAGTTGTTCAAAGGAATCATAGCGACTGTCCACATTGGACACTGTGCTGAAAGCTATGCCCACTAGATGGTGGGGTACACATAAAAAATCCATCTTCGACTAGCCGCAATGTAGAAGAATGATGGAGATCATATTTGGAGATGCGATTAGTTACACTTATGAGAAATACATAGGATTGTTAGATCCTCAAAAAGATATTGAGCACTATCACATGGATTGGCAAGCATACCTGCGACAATAATGGGTCCATCAATTCATACACACCTTAGAAACGGTGCCCAGAAGCTTCTACACTTCAGAAAAGGTGCGACGAGAATCTAGCAAGTGGTAAATTTTAACTCTAAACATTTCCCAGATAGTTTGAGCTACAAGCGAACATACAACACTTGATACTACATTGCACATGCTACAACAAAAAATCTATGCAGAGATAACCATTGCAGACAAGGACCTCCATCAATGTAGCATAACTAGGAATAACTACATGGTGTGGTATAAAATACCAATAGATTTGACGGATAGTGACCCAGCCGCCATAATCCCCATGTGTCAGAAGGGATGTGCGAAGTGGAAAGAGATTGCATGTGTGAAAATACACGACACCCTGTTAGAAAGGACATATAAAATAAAATAAAATAGATGTCATTCTACAAAAAGGGAGAAGTCAAAAATAGAAACATCCACCAAAATCACGTTATCATAAATCAATAACATGATTGGAACAATGATTAAGTAAAGCGACTGACAGCATAGTTGTCAGTTATAAATTCCTAAATCCCCAAAGAACCGGACTTTATACCTTGTAGTGATAACCACCATAAATAACAAGGGTCGCCTTTCTAAACGCCATCTCAGTGATGGCATGCTGACAAAAGTTCCATAAATACCCACACTGCTACCCCAGGCCATTCAAAAGGAAGATTATTTCTAAGTACATAACACTCGTGTGAAGGGTAATTACCAGGAAGTTGTTGTCTCACAATTCACATTGTTTCCCTATATGGAATCACTGAGTTTTAGACCCAGAGGAATAAGTATTGTGCACAACTCAATCAGAAGAAACCAGTTAATATCCTTCACGATATTCAATTTTAATGGCCGTGTGACATTTCTACCCAGCACTCCAATGCAGTGTGGAGCAAGACATCGATCCCTAAGGAACCAACCCTGACCGACCCCGGGCCAGGTTCTGCCCCGATTTGGTGAAAAACACATAGTATAGGAGTCCCGATCGACCAGAGAGCCTAAGCATAAGCAACCAATGAAGAAGATGAGGAATGAAGAAGCCCTAGAAACACCATCGGCTTAGGAGGAACAGGAATATTTCAAAACTAGGAATTTTCTACTGCCCTACTGGCCACCCAAAAGGTCTCATGCGGTCCCAGTTACCATCCCCATTTTTGGCCATGTTTCACTAGTAGCACCTAAGAAGCTGAAGGATATTGAGTTCCTGCACAATATCATGCCTCTTTTGGCTAACCTCACCTTTAGATACTCAGACAATGATATTATCAGAAAAGTGGACAGGAAAACTTACATGAAGTTGCTCTAGGAGTCCCCGAATTTTCCAAATAAGTTCGTTCCAATGCAATGGGAAAATGGGTTAGAGAAGTCGGGTTTGCTATCACTCCTCTTCATGCCACATTTTGGCCAAACCAGAGAAGTGGATACCTATGTAAAGTAGTTATTGGTAGCATTTCATGCAAGCTTCCTATGGCTAGACAAGCCCTACTCAATTGATGTTGATCTCATTTCAGAAATCATGGGATTTTTGTGACTTGGGAAGGACTGTGAAGAGACATTTAGGGAAGGTGAGCACCCAGACAAGATTGCATAGACTCGAGAGAAATATAACCTCGACAGTTCTGGTGAAGAAATTCCAATTTCATCCATCGAGGACCCTACTACTCGCATGGAAGCTACAATTTCCACACACAAAATTATATGTGTCTCAAACCCCCAGCAATGTAATATAGGCATAATAATGCTGGCTGCACATTGTGCAGAAGGAGTGCAATTCAATCTATCCAATTTTTTACTAAATGAACTTCTTCGGGATGTCGCTTCAACACAAGATGATGGTATCCCTTTCCACTATGCTTGGATACTAATATTGATTTCATTTACTATATGGTCTGAGCCTATAGAGTATAAGCAGATAGACATACCTCTATTATGTTGACGAGCACGATACCAAAACTTGTGGTTCTCGCCTGATGTTGATCGACAACTGAGTACCAACACTCAATATTTTGTTCATAATGAAACCTCATGAAATGTGGTGAAATAGAAGGTAAGACTAAGTGGAACTACCATATACATATTTCAAAACAAAAAAAATTTCCAATTAGTGGCCCACTATGTGTTCATCCATGCCCACTATGTGTTCATCCATGCATGTAGATATCCCTAGTAATAGTGGTTACACACACAATATATTCTCATATCCAAGGCCCTATAAACCATTATTCGAGATAGGCTAAAAGAGTGGCAATGGTCAGGCTCACCACCTCATGCAGAGAAGAGGACCCAGCGGGCCTATGCAACAATGCCTGGCAATGCTCAGACTGCTCAACCCCAATGTGAGATGCCACTACAGACCCACCAAACGGAGACTTAGAACACAGAAGCTTGACCAGAATCATCACGGAAGAAGTGAAGGACCAGCAAAGAGGAAAATACTTATGGTCTGGATGAGGAAGAAATTGAAGCCTTGGCAGAGGCCTTACAAAAAGCTACGTAGGCAAGGCTTGATGACTATTACAAGTAGTAGAACTAGTGCACTATTTCCCTTACAAATTGACTAAATGGACTTGGACAAAAAATTGAAGCAATCAAACTTGCAGTAGAGTGCACACCGCACATAACCCCATCACCAGACGCCCCTGGCACATCGAAAGCACAGGAAACCATCGTCTGAGACAAGACCATCCCAGGAAGGTACAGCTGAGCAATGAAGTGCTGGGCTTCAGTGCCCCGTACTCCAGTGAGGTTATACATAATAATACTTCCCTAGTTTTTCTCGACTTTTAAAAGGTACAATTGAAGGATGTACATGCCCTGCAAAACGAAACTGCTACAGACATCCTGATATGGGGAACTACTCTTGACAAAAAGGTAAAGCACTGAGTCAAGGCTCTTAGAAAACTGAAGGCCAAACTACATAGGACTACGTAGGAAGCAAAGAGAGCAGAAGAAAATAAGAAGAAGCTTACTAATGTCATTAATACTGTGTGTTCAAATATGGTTGATGAGGAAACCTCACATGATATGCCATCAGATGATAAGGTAATCAGGCTGGCCAAGATCGCTAGTGATCTTCAGAAGAAGGTAACTGACTTAGAAGCACAACAGATCCCCAAAACCCTACCAGAAGTGTTGGAGATCCGACATGACACAACCATGTAGGATGCAAAATGGGTATAGGAAACAAATTTGATATGTGCTAAAACCATGGACCAAGTCTCCCATACTTAGGAGACTCTCCTAGATGATGAGAAATCATAGAATATTGTAAGTGAACTCACTAGTCTAGAAGAAAATATCGTGCAGATATAGAATGGGATAAAGCAGCTACCCTTGGAGCATAAAAAGGTCAAAACCATAGAGATGCGCAGCGTGCAACAATGAGCCATTGCATTGTTCTCCCAGAAACAATAGTGAAAGGAAAAGATAGAAGAGTTATAGTCATAAGAAGAAAGAATCAGAGGGCTAATTCATCATGTGCACCTGAAGGGGTCCGATGTTGCATCCTCGTTGGAATGTAACATGCCAAAACATGTCAGTTCCGACCTGGTGGAGCACATGCATAAAGTTGAGGAAGAAGTGCATGTAAAAAAAGAGAAGTTTCTGAAAATCATGGAGGTGTTGGGCTATAGGGCAGACCCAGGGTTTATACTTTAACTTCGCATGAACAAAAAGAGCCACAGTGTTGGCCCTTTCGGCAACAACCTGCGAACAGGTTGCAGTCTCACCCGAAACAGCTATGGGGTGCCACAGAATTAGGTTTCTACAAGAAGAAGAGGGATATTACTGTACCTTTAGCCTTAACAACAAATATTCATGCAAAATATAGCTTCAACATTCACTTATATAGCTTCGCAGTTAGATAAACAAACAGTTTCTTGCTTAACCCTTAACTGGGAATTCACAGTGAAGTTAATATTTAGCAGTTATCTTACTTATCATTTATCTACTTATCAATGCATGAAAAGAAAATAGAAACAATATAAAAGCACAACCACAACACAATATATAACGTGGTTCACCCCCAGGGTAGGGGCTACATCCACAAAATTGCGCTTTTATTCAACTTTTCACAAAACAACAATTCTGATCTACTCACTCAGCTGTAGATCCTTTCCTTCAAGTCTAGCTGTGCACTTAGCTACAGTTCCTTTCTTACAACTCTAAGTTGCGCACTTATCTGTAGTTCCTTTCCTTACAAAAACCCTTTGCGCACACAGTTGCAGTTCCTTCTTACAAAAACCCTCTGCGCACACAGCTGCAAAGGTTGTCCACGCACACAGCTGGGACTTGACCTTAAAAACAAAAAATAGATCTTAACTTCACATCACATGATCCTCATGTCATTAGATACCCTTGACATCTTTACATGAGTGCCTATTTATACAAGTGCACTATTACAAAATCATGGGCTTACACCTAAAAATTATGGACAATTACAAAAAGAGGGCTTTGACTCAACCCCGACACCCCTAAGACTATTTTTAGTCACAACTCCACTTACAAGCTTCCACAAAAACCACAGAGTTACCAAAATTAAGGACCGTTAAGGTGCACGCCCCAACAGGCCCCTAAGACTCACCAGTGTCCCGTCCTGGGACACTTTGCTGCTTGTCCGGTGGGAGAATCTTGTTGGCAAATATAGTGAACTACTTGTTGAGTCCACGCATGATATTGTCAGCTGTTTGCTCTTTCTCCACCAACTCCTGCAATGCTGCTGCTGATGCTTCGCTGGCGTTTTCTTGTGCAAATGCATCATACTCCTTCAAAACTTTGAGCTGGCTGTCCGCAGCAGTACTCAACTCCAGGGCCTCGTTGAAAAGGGGCTGCATAGAATTTTCCAGTAGTGTCGCTTTCATTCTATATGAATCAATTTCCTACTGGATTTCCTTTCTTTGCTTTACCTTGAGCATTTTCTGCATAGGAGGCAGAGTCTTAATTTCAACTTTCATTGCATCCAGCTCTGTCTATCGCTGCTTGATGGTTTCTTGCAGCTTTTCTACTTTTGGATTTCCCTACAGTTTTGTCCAGGCATAGACGCTTTCATCTAGCAGTTTTGAGGCCTGAATGTCTCTACGACACTACTCCCTGACCTCTGGTGGGCTCTCCGGAGTGATACAAAGTTGAAGCTCCACAATCTGAGCCTCATGTTCTACTTTTATCTTTTCAATCTCGCTGCGAAACTATTGTGCATAGTCTTTCAGCTTAGCAATTCTTTGCTCTGGTTCTTCCTCAGCATGTATGTCGAAGTCAGGAAGACTTCGACACGCCTCATCCAATACTTGCACCAGTGTAGCCTACTTACGTTCTGCATCCTTCTTCCTCTTCTCTGCTTCGTCAAACTGCGCTGCGAGCCGCTCACTCTACTTCATGGTATTTTCCAACTACATTTGTGAGTAGTGGTCTCATGCTTGGATCTCCTTCATGATTGCTATTTGACAGATATGTAGCTCTGTCATAGACACCTTAGTGTAATCTATTTAGACTGTCATGCTCATCTTCGAGCGAGACATTGCGTCAGTTAATATGAGGGCTGCACTTGGCACTTGTCCTCTGTTATCCCTAGCTGGCCATTGCCTTGCATATAGCTGTGCACTTACTGGGGCTTTGCTTGCTGTAGCGCCAGTCGCTGATTTTTCTGCTAACTCCTTCAGCTTTGAGATTCGCTGCAATACGCTGGTGAGCACATTGAGGTGCGTAGCTGCAAACTCTGACAATTTGTTGGTTAATACTTTTGTGGATTTTGTAAGGGCCTGATCAAGCTCTTCCATCATCATAGCGGGCTCTTTGACAATATTTTTGTCCTTGGACACCTTCATTTTCTTTCTGGACTGAGGCTTGGTCACTTCTTCTGCCTCTGGAGACTTATGCTTATCTGGTCGGTTAGGGTCTGAGACGGTTTTGACCGATTCTTCTTCTTCTTCGTCAGCTACGCTATCTCCACCCTGGTCACCTTCACTCTGCTGTGACTCACTTTGTTCTGTACTATCCTCTGGTGGGTCTTGCTGCTGCATTTGACTAGGGCCTGCACCCACATTGGTGACTGGAGGGACTGGAATGTTGGGCTTTGTCCCTGCGTCCTTCATCCATTCAGTCGGCCATTGCTGAACTACTGTGAGGATGTCTTCCTTGGTCACCACGTATGGCAACTTCCAGCATGCATGTTTCTTATCTGCGCGGGCCAGGATGAATACATTGTGCATGTTGGCCTTGAAGTTGGCCACTCCATCATACTGAGAGAATAGCTCATTACTGAGCCGTGGTGTCTTCAGAATCTCATATGAGATACTCATTGAGTAAAAGGCGAACACATAGTTCGTCATATGCTGTAAGGTTTTATCCTATGACACCCACAGAGATGTGTACCTTGCTACGCCAGGCATGTTCGGTGGCACATCAACAAACTGTGCCTCGGTAGGCTATTTCCATCCTACCAATGCAATAAGCACTACCAGCCATGAATAGTGAAAGAGTCTACCTTTCTCCTGCGCATCGTGGACATCTTCTAGGAATTATTTGGCAATGTAGTCTACCCATTTGAAAACATAGCCTTCGGCACAGTTCACAGCAATACTGACAATAGGGGCAGACACTTCATGTGGTCTGCACTTTCTCATCAATTTGCAGGCTAAGAGCTCAACTGCGAAGTGAATTTTTTGGTGTTGAATTGTCGAGGTTTCATACCCTCGCTTCCCTTTCATTAGGTCGAAGCAGTCCTTCATGCTTTGTGCCAGCTTCATATCTTCGTGTTTTGAAGGAAATTCGATCCCCGGATCAGGCCCTTCCTTTGGTAATCCTGTGATCCTATGAATGAGCTCGCCATTAATAGGAATTATTTTGTCTCCTATCCATAGGTGCCCATCATGCACCAATGCCAATAGCTTCTTGACTACCATGGTCACCTGTGTGCTACGACCGAAGGGGGGAACATTTAGTATCTTCAATAATCCAGCTTTCTCCAAGCCAGCATCCCACTGTTTCACTTCTAGTAATGTCGCTCCAGTCTCTAGATATTTGACGAAGTGCAAGTATGTTCCTGGTGCGAACTATGGAAACTTCCCACGATCATTCGTATCATGGTCTGCATACTTAAGCCGGTCTATTTTCCCTGTCATGGTTCCGATAAACTTCACACCCTGTGGCAGTGAAGGGGTACGTAAAGTGAACTTATCATTCCACCGAGGTGGTTGAACTCCTGGTCGAACAGGCTGAAGATATGGTGGACGCTGCAGTGCAATGCTCTCATCCCCTTCCGGTGGGATCTCTGTTGAACCAGACGGATTCATCTTGGGATCCTACGATGTTTGTCCCGATTGCTTGTTTCTATCTTCGTTCCGCTTAGAGCGTACTTCTGGTTTAAATTTATTCCTAGTAGATCGTGTCTGCATTGGTTGAGGCGGTGCTGGGGGAGTTTCTTTGTGGGGTACAGAGGCAGATGGATTGCTCATAAGGTTCTGCAGACCCGTCTATTCAAATTCTTTCAATAGTTCTTGAAGTTCATGATCAGCTGACATGGACTCACTTGTAAGACTCAAGGAAATGCGAAATGCGATTTCCGCAGGCCTGGGTGTCTTCTTATAGAATCCATCTGCCATAATTGTGCATTGAAGACACCAAATATAACAGAGATCTTGTCCAAATGGCACTAGATTTCCCATGATCTCATTATCACGGGAAGTTAATGTAGTTAACGTACCAGTGCCGCCAAATCTGGTTCTTTTCAACGGTTGAATTTTAAGCTCTGACACATCTTTCTTCTTTGGCACAGCCACCAACTTCAGCTTCGGCACAATAGGGACCTTCGACACATCCTTATACCATGACAGAATTTATTTGACAGCCTCACTGATTCCTACAGCAAGCATCTTATCTAGCTCCATCCTGACTTTTTCTTTATACTTAGGGTTCAACCTATAAGGGCGCTGTTTCACAGGCTTCGCATCAGGTTTCAAAGGGATTTTTATCACTCCTATATCACCAAGGATACCTTTCATTTCGGAGAACTTCGTCGGAAATAAATCTTGATATTCATGGAGAACTTGGGTCACTTTGCTCACCATTTCTTGATCCCAATAATCTCCAATGGTAGCATACTTGGGTTGTTCTTCTGATCCAATGTTTACTGTCCTTGTCTTCAAGGACTAAGTCACTTCAGGTGCTTCGACTGCTGGCCCATGTACTTCGCAGTGTCTTTCTAACTCAGGAATGTTAATATTGCGTGGGTCTTCATCCTCATCAATTGCGAGGTTATAACATTCTACTTCATTAGCTTCGTGTGCCTTCCAATTAGTTTGGTGCTTTGCTATTTCTTTATCATAAAACACCTTATTATGGATCAACCTAATAGCTGCGTCCAAAGCAGGACAAACCTCATTAATAGAAAATGTCAACACAAAACTATCAACAAGACTATCCCAACTTACAGTACCATGGCGAAGCTCCACCTCCGCATACCAGTTCTTTGCTACAGGTTCCGGAGTGTGCACAAACCTATGTACCCATTCTTCACGAGGTACATGCTTCCATGCTTCATAGCACTACTCCAAATGTTCTTGAGGGCTAGTCTTATAATTAAATATGCTTCGCACCTCCTGAGGTTGATCCATGAATCTCAGGCAAAGGAATTTTTGACAAACTTCCCAACTATGAATGTACTTTTTATGACCATTCCACCACCTAGCAGCTGTGGCTCTAAATACTAAATCTAGAGTCTCTGTTTTCTGTGATTCTGGTACCTGCTCTAAAAATTGCAAAATAAAATCTTCGGGGTCTGTCAAGCCATCAAAAATAGGTAAGACTCTTGTCTATGCCATCTAAGAGACTTGGTAATTCTTGCAGATCGATGTCCATGTAATTCATAAAGTCTATTCTACCAATTCTCCAAGCCTTCATCTGAATCAGTCATGCAAGAACTGTCACACTTCCAATCCATTATACCTTCAGTAGTAGGGTTAACATAGTCTTCCTCCTTAGCTATGATGTTGTAGATATGATCCAAAACATCCTAATCTTCATCTATGATTGGCTTTGTGTACCTTTCTCCTTGAGAAGGGTCCAAGGGTACTATGACTCTCAAGCCTTTTCCTTCAAAAGTAATTTGCCTGTTCTTAAGGTTGATTACTGCAGAATTCTCTATTGCCCATTCAATTCCAAGAAAGGCTAGATAGGGGTTGTTGTCATCAATTATTTCAATGACTTCAAAATATGCTAAGGTACTAACTCCATCAATGTCTACTGGGACACTAGGGAATCTTCCTAGGGGCACAATATTCTGCTGATTGGCTAATCTCAACTGTATGGGGGACCAGTCAAGGGTAGGTTTTCCCATTTGTTCCGATGTCTGCTTAGTTAAGACAT
The DNA here is from genome assembly GCA_001517045.1 of Pseudotsuga menziesii. Classification (NCBI taxonomy): domain Eukaryota; kingdom Viridiplantae; phylum Streptophyta; class Pinopsida; order Pinales; family Pinaceae; genus Pseudotsuga; species Pseudotsuga menziesii. Next base: position 15,944 of record LPNX010496458.1, on the reverse strand, counting down.
TTACTTCTGATCCCAACTCTAAAATGATGTCAGTCATGTCATACTCTCCTATCTGAGCATGCAATCTCATTTCTCTTCCAGTTCTTCTAACTCTATTAACAGTTTTTTCTTTACCTGAGCTTTGCTGAGGTTCACAAGAAGCAATAACTTTCTGTAACTCATTCAAAGCATTCTGATTCCTTAAGAGCTTCATACAACTCTGTAAAAATGATGACAGTGTACTTACTTTATCCGTCGAAGCTTCTTGAGACTGTGACTACTGTTGATGTTGTTGCGCAGGTGCTACTGATGTGCTCAGATCAACAAAGTCTTTTTTGGCTTCCATAAATGTTTCTTTTTCTCTTCCCACATCGAAGGTTGGGACTTTCTATGGGGTCTTACGAACCCAAGCCTCGTCAGGTTGTTTCTCCTTATTCTGTACTTGCGTCGTAGCTCCACTCCTTGTAACAACATTACTGGTTGGGACAGGTTTTTTCTCTACAGTAATCATCTGAATATTCTGAGTAGGAGCTCCATTTCTTTCTTGTATCTTGGCTATCAGCTGTGGGCATTGCTCAATAACATGATCTACCACTCTGCAATATCGACATGTCGTAGTTGGGTTCTGATAGTATCTAGCTAGATGTCCTGCCTTATTACAGTTATAGCACACAACCTAGCCTCGACCTCTTCTAGGCATACCACCACGACCACGACCTCCAAAAGTACCTCGACCTGATGTACTACACCGGTAACCATATCCATCATTGCCTTGTGCATCGTTTTGTACCCTATAAGCATCATAGGCTCGCTCTCTCATAAGGTCAAAGCTGCGACATTCCTCTTCATTGTGTCCTACTGACTTACAGAACTTGCAATAAGGATTCTTGGGGACTTGAACATATCTCTGTAGTAGATAGCAGTCTTCAGGTTGATGCTGGCCAGTTTTTCTACACATCTCACAATATAGAACATTAGGGTTAAATGGGTTTGGTGCACCAGTATTCATGTAATTTCTTAACGCAGGACACTGTTCTTTGTCTTGACCTTCTGTCCTACATCGTGTACACCAAACCTCTTCGCAAATAGATTTCCCCTTCTTCATGTCACGAAGCTCCAAATCCATTTCTACCAACTGCACCTGTATTTGGGCTATGCCAGAATTATCTTCGACAGGAGTTGTTTCAAGCTTCATAGCAATTTCCAAAGCCTCTTGCTGATCAGCAACCTTCTGTTGCATGTGTGAGTGGAGTTCTGATGTGAGGTAATAGGGATGCAATGAACCATTATTTGTGTTGCTCTATTCCAATAGTGAAACTAACTTGATCTAGCAGAACTTTGAACCTCCGATCAAAGTCCCAAACTGATTCACCTCGCCTCTGCTAAATCTCTTTCAGTTTAGTTATACACTGTGACTTTGATTTAGGCTTCTTGAACTCTCTGATCATTTCTACTTTAATATCATCCAAGGCATGGTTCTGAGTATTAGAAAAATTCATAAACTAGGTCAAAGCCCAATCTCTGAAATAAGTAATCAGCTGCGCTCTTCTTATATCTTGATCCATAATGTTCTTCGCAGTCCACACAGCTTCGCATAAGAAACAAGACTGTTATGGATCCTCTGATCTAGTTCCTTTGAAGACTGGTAGTTTGATGTCATCATTCATATCAACCATTTTATATCTAGGGGGGAGGGAGGGGGACTGGTAGTAGGTAGGGGGGAACTTACTGGGATAGACTGACCTATGACAGGAATACTCAAGCTAGGGTTACTTTCAGACTACGACGGTTTCTCAGGGATAACAGATCTTCACTGTGGGGTTGTAGGAGGGTTTCTAACAGAAGAGGTTTCTTCAGACTTAGAGTCTTCTTCAGTATTCTGACCTAGGGTATAGGATCCAAAATTTCTCTTGTATCTTTTACCATTTCGCAGCAAACCACTTTGCTCATCGAAGTCACTTTCACTTCCAAACATAGGTTAGTGGCAACAACTCTAGCAATCGGATTCTATAAGAAATATACCTTTTTCAGCCAAGAGCATTTTAATTTTAAAACTAAATGAATTCAAGTACTTACCCCTTGGTCCTTTGAAGAAATGTCTTTCAGCTTCGCTAAAAGAGGTACTTGTGTCGATGGAAAACTCTGTCACAAATTCTTCAAGGGTTCACGTTGTCCAGAAATCAACAGCTCGTGATATCGCGTTGTTCACTCTTTTCAATATATTAATTCTTGTGGGGGTCCAGTCAGGAAACTGACCTTCTTGGGAGTTCGTCTTTCTCTCTGTCAACCTGGATAACCACTGGTGCAATTCTATGTGGATACTACCAAAGAAAATTTCATAAATATCAGCAAAAATGTACCTTTGCAAGAAGTCATCTGAGCTACGACGAGGATCCTTATTTTCTTGTTCCGCAAATTTCAAATAGGTCTCTTCAATCCAGTCATCGATTTCTTTTACTGAGGGTCTCCAAAACATAGCCCTCCAGGTACGACATAGATCCCTCTTGAGCAGATACTGAGTTCAACTGGCAATGGAACCAATTTGTTGGGCTTTATGTGTAATGCCCTGGTTTTGACCCCGTTTCCTTAAATGTACATGATGTATATACTGTAATGATCATGGTGTGGAGCTAAAGGCCAAGGCCCCACCATTGATCGGTTATGCTATGTTTTGGATTTAAATTACATCGGGGCATGTGGCATATATTATGTTTGTCATATTGTAAATATGCATCTATAATTAACTAAATGAACCCGACCAGCTACGATTGTGGAAACTAAAATGAGAAAGGGGCATGATTTTCACAAGGATAAGGATGTGGGGGAATTTGTCAAACCTTGGCCAATGGGGTAAAAATCCATGTGTCAACTTTCTTTGTTTACCCAACCACCTCCATTGAAGAATTGTTGCTGGTGGTTGAGGCAGTTAATTGTTTTGGGAGTGGGGTGGCAGGACTATTAGTCCTCACCCACACACACACTCCACCACTGTTGTCTTCACGAGGGCAAAGAAATAGCTACCATCTCTCTCACGGACATTGGACTCTCTCCATGACGTTGCTGTTACTAATGCACTTCCAATTTCACATCCTCCCTGTAGGTTGTTCATCCTCACGTAGGGAATGATTGTTCATTTTCTCACACATGGGACTTTCCTGGTTTTACCCACGTAGTTTTTCCTCTACGGATTTGCGGATGGTGCGGCTGTATCCTCTCCTCGTAGGATGATTTCGGGTTGATGCGGTCTTCCTTACCTATGATTGTTGCGGTCTTCTTTGTGATTGAGGTCTGGTGCAAGTCTCTTTCACACACAGGCTGGGAGTAAGTAGTGTCTTCCCCAGTGCGGCCAGTGTAAGTCTTTTCCACGTCCTTAGTTGTCCAGAGCAGACTGCTGATTTCCCCATGTTGTGAGTGTGTTTTTGTTAGGTTTGGAACTATTGGATTTCACTTGGAAGTATCTTTCCCCTATGATTGTGTTTGCTGTTACGCTGTGGGGGCTGCTGTAGATTGTTGGGAGTCATTTTGGCCATGAGAGGGCCAAGAACGACTCAAAAATTGTTCCCCCTGTTCAGCTGTAATTCTGATTGATTGCATACGTGCAATGGTTGGTCTTCGGACTGTGTAAGGAGCAGGGATGGGGGCTTGGTTTTCTTGATAAACCTGGTGGCTGGAAACCACACAGACAGAGCTAGAGGGATGTATTTCTTCTCCACAACCCCTGAATAGCACTGGAAGGGAATGCAGGGCCTGAGGGACTGGGTAGCAGAGAAGGGACTGATTCCTTGTGTTGGGTGTGTGTGGGTGTCTTAGAAGTCGGGCTAGTTCTGGTGTAGGTGTTCCTGGCTCTGCAATGAGCTCACCAGCTTAGCATTTATCCTTTCCCAACTCCTGGATGGCTTGATAAACGCAATTGTGTTGGCTTGGCTGTGTTTGTGTATCCTTAGCTATGTGTAAGCCTACTTGTTCCCTTATTCCTTGGAGAATCATGCCCAGCTCGGGGGTGGCAGCGCTGCTGAGAGATTGAGGAGCACACTGGCCTATGGTTGGGTGGAACGTTGCAGTGACGTAGCTGCTTGCAGATCAAGTTCTTCATAAGATAAGTGATCTTGTCCATTTTTACTTCTGCAACCCCATGTTTGATGTTAATGATATGATGAACATGTTAAATGAATGCTTGTGTGAATGCATGTTGATTCTGCTTTGCATGATAAATAACTATATCTATGTATGATAAACAAGGGCATTTCTGCATGTTTTACTTTAATGCATTTCCTTTCAGTATTTTGTTTCATCAATTTTATGCATGTACATGTTCATGGGGATTTTAGCCCAGATGGTTAACGCCATGGATCGCGTCCTCTTCACCGGTCGGAGGCATGGGGACGTGACAATAGGGAATACCCAGGGTTTATACTTTAACTTCTCATGAACAAAAAGACCCACAGTGTTGGCCCTTTCGGCAACAACCTGCGAACAGGTTGCAGTCTCACCCGAAATAGCTATGGGGTGCCACAGAATCAGGTTTCGGCAAGCAGAAGAGGGATATTACTGTACCTTTATCCTTAACAACAAATCTTCATGCAAAATAGAGCTTCAACATTCACTTATATAGCTTCGCAGTTAGATAAACAAATTGTTTCTTGCTTAACCCTTAACTGGGAATTCACAGCAAAGTTAAAATTTAGCAGTTATCTTACTTATCATTTATCTACTTATCAATGCATGAAAAGAAAACAGAAACAATATAAAAGCACAACCACAACACAAGATATAATGTGGTTCACCCCCAGGGTAGGGGCTACATCCACAGAACTACGCTTTTATTCAACTTTTCACAAAATAACAGTTTTGATCTACACACTCAGCTGCAGATCCTTTCCTTCAAGTCTAGTTGCACACTTAGTTGCAGTTCCTTTCCTTACAAAAACCCTCTGCGCACACAGCTGCATTTCCTTCTTACAAAAACCCTCTACGCACATAGCTGCAGAGGTCGTCCATGCACACAGCTGGGACTTGACCTTAAAAAGCAAAAATAGATCTTAACTTCGCATCACATGATCCTCATGTCATTAGATACCCTTGACATCTTTACATGAGTGCCTATTTATACAAGTGCACTATTACAAAATCATGGGCTTACACCCAAAAATTATGGACAATTACAAAAAGAGGGCTTTAACTCAACCCCGACACCCTTAAGACTATTTTGAGTTGCAACTCTGCTTACAAGCTTCCACAAAAACCATGGAGTTACCAAAATTAAGGACCGTTAAGGTGCGTGCCCCAACAGGAGGAATTTTAGGACAAAGTTCATGCAAGAAATTTTATGGAGCAATAGCTCAAGTGGATCAAGACAAGCCACAAGTGAGTGTTGAGGGCCTATTGGGCACAGGATAGAAGGGTATAATTCATATGGAATTCTTCCTAAGTAAGGGAAAAATAGTAGAAAGAAGAAGAAGAAGGAGCCGCGACATGGGAAATAACATCAAGGAACATGGGAAGGATGTTCCGATAGAAGAAGGAAGAAAAGGAGAAAGAAAAAGAGAAGGCGTGGGATGAGGAAGTTGTGCCAGTTTTGTAAGATACGATGGAAGTAGAGAGCACTAGATGTGACGACATGGTAGAATATTCACGGAAATAGGTGAGTAGATAAGGTAACAGCTCGAAAATGACAGTAAGGCATGATGCAGAGAAGCAACATCCCTTAAATATTGTGGGTATGAGTTTAGCTGGAGCCGAAAGAAACCACACGCATAAAGTCATTTTTGTAAGTCAGGCCAATAGCGCCTTTTTGGTCATATTTTGCTAGAATAGGAAAAACAGCTTGTGGGATGAGGATAGTAAGTCGGCTGACATAGCCAATGTAGCTAAGTATGTGCGAGTCTGTATCAAGTCATGATTGACTATGTAACAAGAATATATTGAAATATATCGAGCCTGTAATAAGGCTATAAAAGGAGAAAGCCAAGTTTTACATGGGTTAGCCGTTAAATCAGTTAGCCTATTATGTAGTTCTTTTTTAGATGCTTTTTGAGCAGAGTAGAGGACCCAACAGTTTTGAGTAGGTAACTATGGATCGCTGAGTGCATCAGAGTAAGTGAGTCTGCACCTGAGTGCATAGATGGATAGAGAAGGTTGAGTTGATCCAAGCTATGTGTGTATCGCTGAGTAGGAGTAGAGTAAAGTGATAAAGATAGAGAAGAACAGAGACCATGAGAATGAAAGAAGTCTATGGAGATGGAATAGAAGATCTTGAACAGAGTTTTTAGCTTTATGTATAGACAAAAAGTGCATCTATTTTCTCATGCCAGTGCCGGATGAAGAGAACCTTGTGATTTTTGTCCAGATGGGTTTCCACGTTATTTACTGTGTATATGTGTGAATGTTGAATAACTTAAGCAAGTGCATATTTAATGTGTTAATGATTGATTGGTTACGGTGCTTAAATAAATAACTATATGAATGTTGTATTCCAAATAATGAATATATCTGTAATGAATGTTAACTATGCATTTCGCGTAAGATTGCATAATTAAGGGCGATTAATAATTCAGTATTGATAGCTAAAGTGCAACCCACCAACCCACCTTTTCGGTCTTCATTGGAAACCTTAGCATAGGGCCAAGGACTAAAAAACCCTCATGTAGAAATGGTGGAAACATGGTTCTGGAAGTTACCCATAAGAACTAAGATATCTCGAGTGAGACAATATCTATGTCGTAGGTGCTGAGGGTTGGGATTTTCTCTGTCGGGCCGATATCTTGGGCTTTGTTGCGCTAAACAGAGAGAGAGAGAGAGAGAGAGAGAGAGAGAGAGAGAGAGAGAAAGGGGACTGAACTTGGGTTGCAGGGGAGAAAAATCCAATGGATCATATGGGTCAAAAATTAGTATTTTTTTATGGCATCAACCTTCCCATCGCCTTATTTGCAGAAGGTTAAACAATAGACAATGTGTAAATGAGTGGAATTTTCGCCTTGTACTCTAACATAGTAATTTAGGTGATAGGATTCGGATTTCCTTTATGAATGTTTCACATTTGTGTATTTTGTACAAGAATATTGTCTATTTTTAGCATTTATAAGTATGATATATTCACTAGATGGATTTCTCACTTACTATTTCTTCCATTACATATTTCATCCTTCTTTTTACCGCACGTGTAGCTTGAATATTTTTCCATCAGATTACGTACTCAAAATATTGTGATCAAAGCATGTGGTATAATTTACAACTCATCCTCAATTTGGATATTTTATTTTAAGGACTCAAAAAACAAAAAGGGTTGCATCAAGGGCGATTCAACAATTGTGGTTGGGACTTGTTGACTCCTGCATTTTTTTAGAGCAACATTTCAAAAGATGGATCAATAGGAAAGAGCAATGGAAGCACATGGCGATCACAATAAAAAATGTGGTAAAGACAATAAGATACATGGAACAATTTGTATACAAACTATTATTAATATGGATTACAATTAATACACTAACCTAGGAAAATGAATGACCTGGTTATCCTTGTCCTTTTGTAACCATTTTGACAAGGTCAATATTAGTGAATCATTTTGTATAAAGACCTTTGGAGGTTAAGGTAAAATAAATTCCTTTGGTGTCTAATATAGTTGTGAAATTTCATGAACCATAGATCTACAAGACAAAATGAGACCTAGTTGAAAAGAATTATGCAATGGAATTATCAAATCAATGTAAACTAAACAACAGATTCATGACAGATATTTCACACAAATAGAACAAGTATTGCTTATCTTATCATTACATCAATATTAATTAATCAATCACTAATACATTGGTATTACAATAAATAAAATTCTAATACTGTGGATAAGATTTGAATTCACCAACTCAAATTGACTAGTTAGCTAACTCAAAGTGGAAATAATCATAGCTAGAGCTCACTAGTTAACTCCGAATAACCAAATCAGCCTACAATCAGTTAACTGATGATGGTAGGTGAAGGTAGGTGAATAAAGGAGCCTACACTCCAATGAATCATGCAAACTGGAACCAATATAACTGAATGTGATCTAACTTATTGTAACTCAAGCATAAGTGACCATGAGTAATTGCCTACCATATCCAACTGAAGGTCATTGTTGGTGGCACTCAGAGAGGGATCCTGTAATGTAGGGATTGGTCCCTAGGGATCCTAAACCTAAGCAATCAGGTGTAGTAAGTGGAATATGACCTTTAGGTGTGTCCCCCAATCACCGATGGATGATCATGACCTCCTAATCTAGGCTAAATAAATCAAATAGACTTATTTGGGTAAAGGGAGGATTAATTAATCCTAACACCCCCCCTTATTCCTAACTTTGGACAAGTTGACCACTGGAAACTGGGGTCACCCATACAAATAAATTAAATAAAATACTTATTAATAAACAAGAAAAATCAAGAAAACCTGATGGGAAAATCCCCCCCTAAAACATAAGCAAGTAATAAGGAAACAAGCTTCTATACTTAAGAGAAAATATTTATCTTTGAGCAAAAACTTGTGAAACAATTGCTGCAATATGAAACTTTGTGGAGTAGTAATGTATAATCTTGGTTCTTCTATGCATTGGCATCTAGAGACTGTGCAGGTGAACTTTTACATCTTATTCCAATATGATGATATATAGGAGAAGGTTTGTTGCCTTTGTCTCTTCTTTCTGGAGGAATACTGACTTGATCCAATCTGTTCTTCGGTGATTCAAATTGTGGATCAATCCTCACCATCAAGTAGCATCTCTCAAGAAGCTTATTTCACCTCACTAAAGGAATCGAAACCGAATGAGAGAGCTCAACATGTTCATTATGATATTGGGACCTCGTTCTTATTCTATCATCTGGATCTCGAGTAAAATTATTAGTTGCTTTAGTGAGATTTTAGGCCCATTTAGGATTTTGATTTGGAATAGGATTTGGATTTGGATCCATATCCTCTTGAGGATTAATCTCAATATCAATATCATGTTGATCTTGTTCCTCATATTCTAAGTCTGAAACATTAGACAATACATCATTAACAAAAGGTGTAGATATATTTTTTTACCTCCCCTTTCGAAAAGCAGCTAAGATTGTACTACATCTAAGGATGGCAGAAAGTGTGATAATTCATATTCCTTAGAGGCATGGTTTGGAACACCCTTCGGTATAATTTTCTTAGTTGAGATACATGTGATATCCACTAATTCTAGAACAAATAATACTCTCTTTGGTGATCTAGTATTTGTCATATGGTATACAGTTAACGAATTTGTAGCTAAATAGGGTACATAGAGTACATTTTTGAACACTCCACATTTTAACTTGATAGAAAACCCTTTCATTTAGCTTGAATTTGCGTATCATCACCCATCTCAATACTCGAGCCATTAATAATTTATAATGAAGATAATCATTCCCTGGATGCAACCGTCTAATTGGAGGCTCCTGAATCAATGAGGAAGGGATTTGTTTTTTAACACCTAGCCTTCAGTGCATGGCATCTCTCATCATGATTTTCAAACTTTTCTCCAGATTCAGTCTTCTTTGTGCCTTCAGGGATGGCATGAATATTGTCTTGCTCAAGTATTTTTTCCATTTGAGCAATGGTATTTTTCATACAATGACTTTCTAAATGAAATCCTCTCATACAGTAGGAGCTTTGAGCTTTCTCAAATTTCTTTTTCTTCTTGGAACCTAAGGATCCATCAAAAGGGTTATGTATTAGGATTAATTAATCCTCCATTTACCCACAAAAGACTATTTGATTAATTTATACACTCTTAGGATGTCATCATCACCCACCAGTACATGGGGAACGCGCCTAAGAGTCATCTACCACTTACTTCACCTGATTGCATAAGTTTAGGATCCCTAGGGACCAATCCCTACATTATAGGATCCCATTTTGAGTGTCAGCAGTAGTCACCTTCAATTGGCTATGGTAGGTAATTATCTATACTTAGATATGCTTCAGTTAGATCATAGTTAGTTGGATTGGCACCGATTTGTTAGTTTTTCAACATTAAGCTAGCATTATGTTAAGATCTTTACTGAGAAAACGACAAGTATAGAAATCAAACACAAGAGACAATGAACACAGTGCTTTTCATCAGGAAAACCATAAATGGAGAAAACCCCGCAACTTCCTTAGAGACAAAATCAGTACAAGATGTAAAACCCCAAAACAGTAAGATGCACTCCCGGCAGTAGTAATCTTCTTCTTGTCTAGTCCCAGTGTCTTCTCCTTCCTCAACTATGCGCTGCACTTGAGTCTGTGAGTGATATGTACTAAATAGAGACCCTAGCTCTCTATTTATACTAATCCCGACATGACTAAAACCCTACTAGGGCCTAACTCTACTAGGAGAGTCTAATAACCCTAGTGCCCCAGAACTGCGGTGAATTTAACCCTTAGACAATCGGAGGGTTACCCACTATGACTTGACATGAATTGTTTACATTATTGATTCTCCCGATCGAAACATCGGGGCATGACAACATGAATTAATTACATAATAGATACATCCCGTAATAAACATCAGGTTACAATACATAAGATACATAGATGAATACATTCCGAAGTTACAAATACATCAACACTCTCTCTTAACTAGGAAGGTATTCTTTTGATACAATTTTCAACACTGGTCTTCTTTTCTGTATCAACTGCATCATCTCGTCATCTGCATCTCGAGTCTTCTGAGTCTTCAAGTCATCTTCATTCTTTGAATTTGGATCATCTCTCGATATAGATCATCATGGGACATCATCACTGGATCTGGATCATCTCTCGATCTGGATCAACATCACTGGATATGGATCATCACTCAATCTGGATCTCTCGGAATCATCATAACTGGATTTGGATCATAGCTCGATCTGGATCTCATCTGGTCATCATCATGTGTGCTATCTCATCATAGGAAGTTCTATAGAGCCATCCTTCTTTCATGTTGGTTGTAGGCCTAGCTATCAGGTAGGTCTTCGCCCAGCACTTACATCTGACCTACTTGTAAGAAAGGCACACCCAGCACTCACATCTAATCATGTAGGACATCACTAGCATGATAGGACATCACATCACTAACGTCTGTGAAAATGCTTTAGCACTTATATCTGACCTAGAAGGAAACAAGTCCTCCACCCTCACTAGAAAGGCTTGCACTCACATTTGACCTGGAAGGAATTGAATCCTCTCACCATGATAGAATGGCCCCTAGTCCTAGACTGAGATACCTGGTAACGGACCAGGTGCCTCCATTCTCTCAGAGAATGGAAGTTTCCCTTATATCTGACCTGGTATGAAACAAGTCCTACACCCTCACTAGAATGGCCTGCACTCACATCTGACATGGAAGGAACTAAATCCTCTCACCATGACAGAATGGCCCCCATTCCCAAACTGAGCTACCTAGTAACGGACCAAGTGCCTCCACTCTCCCAGAGAGTTGCAGTTTCCCTTACATCTATCCTACTCGATAGAATGTCCAACACTCATATCTGACATGGAAGGAACCGAATCCTCTCACCATGACAGAATGGCTCATCCCTTACATCTGACCTTCTCATCAGAATGGATTTGGATCTTAGCACTCATATCTGACATGGAAGGAACTGAATCCTCTCACCATGACATAATGGCTCAGCCCTTACATTTGACCTGCTCATCAAAATGGCTTTGGGACTCATCACTTTCCCTTGGAGGAAACCTCGATCTAGAGAACACCAAGCTTCTCCCTGAAGTAATCAAACTTCACTCTAGAAAATGGCTTCATCAACACATCAGCTATCTGTTCCTCCTCCGCAACATACTGGAGCTTCACTGCTCCTCTCTACACCATATCCCTGATATAGTGGTACTTGATCTCGATGTGCTTTGACTTGTCATGGAACACTGGATTCTCTGACAAATTCATGCAACTCTGGTTGTCATAATGTATATAAGTAGCATCCATCTGGAGATCAAATAAATCATACAGTAGCTTCCGTAGCCATAATACCTCACAACTAGTTGAACAAGCTGCGACATACTCTACTTCAACTATACTCAGTGCCACACAGGATTGCTTCTTGCTAAACCAAGAGATCACACCTGATCCCATATTGAAGCAACACCCTGAAATGAGGATCACTACACAAGTGAGAGTGTGTGTGTCTCAAATGAGGATCACTACACCTCTATTCATATTCATATGTTCACTTAAGTTAACTCATTTGACATGTAGGATCGAGTTAAATCATGTAGGCTCAAGTTACACATGTAGGCTCAAGTAACCACACTGGGGTGCTAATGACCCACCTTTACAATTAGAGGGGACTACCTCAAGACTCTTATTAACTCTTCCGATTAGGAGCATCTGGGTACAATGTAATACAAGTGGTTCTCTCGGTAGGACCATCGGGGACCACAAAAAGATACATATAGAATATTCTTCGAAGTTACAATATTTCAACACTCCCCCTTAACGAGAATCGTATTCTACAACAACATCAACAACAACAAGAGTAGAGATAGGGGACATCATCAACATCATCAGGGTAACACATCTATAAATCATTGGAAGCTTTTCAACATCATCTAGTCTTCATCTTCAATCTTCAGTCTTCATCATTAGCAACATCTTTAGTCTTTGATCAGCAACATCTTCAGCATTTTGATCTTTCAATTAGCAACGACATCTTCAGCACTTGGACCTTTCGATAAGCAACATCTTCAGCACTTTGATTGTTCGATCAGCGACAACATCTTCAGCATTTTTACCTTTTGATCAGCAACATCTTCAGCACTTTGAATTTTTGATCAGCAACAACATCTTCAGCATTTTTTCCTTTCGATCAGCAACATCTTCAGCATTTTGACTTTTCGATCAGCAACAACATATTCAGCACCTTTACCTTTTGATCAGGAGCAACATCTTCAGTACTTTGATCTCTCGATCAGAAATATCATCATCAACACTTTTCCCTTTTGATCAGCAGCAACATCATCATCATCATATTCTGATCTGTCGATCATAATCATCATCACATTCTAATTTTTCGATCAGAAACATCATCATCATACTCTGATCTTTCAATCAGAAACATCATCAACATAGAAACATCATCATCATACTCTGATCTTTCGATCAGAAACATCATCAACATACTATGATCTTTTGATCCGAAACATCATCATCATACTCTAATCTTTCGATCAGAAACATCATAATCATAGTGCGTCATCATCATACTCTGATCTTTAGATCAGTACATGTTACGGAGAGAAATTCCTATGGCTTGGGGTACCACAACAGACAGCTAGACTCCAGAAATCAATATTTTCCAATATGCAATAGAAATAAACAATCTAACACTAAAGGATCGAACCTCGTACCTTATTCCGGACGGTTGAAGTAGATCCCCGTTGAGCTTTCCAATCTTCAGCTTGAATTGTTATAGCACGTCCTCAACAACAAGTAAACAATACAAGCATACTCTATTTCATGGTGTTATATCTATTCTAGCATATATCATCAATAATGTAAAAGCATTTGACATATTCCAATGGAAACCATATTCATTCAAATACACATTACTGGACAGGAAAAGATATTTCTATTAATATGAATCAGAGATTACAAGTGACAACCTCTGACGGCACATCTGCGAATCGGAGAAACTGAATCCCCCACTTGGGCCTCCACCACCTCAATCCTCCATCACTTCGATAGCAAGCTTACTAGTGAAAGGAAATCTTGGGAAGAACACAACAATGCTCCAAGGGACAAAGGGATGCAGACTCAAGCATAAATCCTGGCAACAATGGACTATAGTTTTGTTACTCTCAAAGTTCTCTTATCTTTCCCCCCTTTTAATGTACCAAGGGGTTCCTTATATAGCTTCACAAGGGACAATGAAGGGTCGGATCCAAGCGATCTCAAGGTATATGGAAGGCCAGGAGTCATATGAGTCGGATCCAAGTCAAGGAACGCTCCAAAAGAATTTGGACTATGCACACATCCCGATGTACGCGACTAAAGGGGTCAAACCCGCGTATGTACGTGGTT